>CAJNOQ010001016.1:0-37316 GCA_905250885.1 Didymodactylos carnosus | reverse complement strand
AAGATATTTTAAACAATAAATAATATGACTTTGTCTTTGAAAACAAATTGAAAGAATAAAAAGAAAAAATTTACATTTCAAATAAAATTGTCACTGTCTCTTGCCTTTAAAAAAACTACTAAGCACCCATACATAGTATCTTTCTGATGAAAAATGAACGAATATGCACAACTTTGTGAAACCGGTGAAAACCGGCGGATTCAACACTTAACCGGTCCGGTTACAACTCTGAGATATGTAATCGATTGCAATATATGTGATCATGTCGGAAGCTCGACCGCCGTAGAAAAGATATTCGGCTATTGAAACTACCGTTGGCAGAACCCTATATCCTAGTAAAATGCCTATGAATTTCTTGACAGAATCCTAGACATATTCTACCAGAGATCCTACAAAGATTTTGATTCTAGGATTCTAACAAAACCCTATACAATCCTAATGGAATCAGCGATACCCGAAAGTTGTAGGATTCTGTTAGAATCTGAATACGATCCTAACAAGAAAACGCGATTAGTGAAAAAATATTATAATCTTAAACAAATCATAACGGTCATTCCATGTAACTCTACTACCGAAAGGGTGATTCCGTAACGTTTTTTCAGTATCTCAAAAATCTTATAACGTTTGAATGAAAAAGAAGTCAGATTCGAACAAAACTTTATTGGAACGAAGAAACGACGCTTTCAGAAATGGGAATTAAGCAAACTCTCCAAAATGTTTCGTTTGTTCGGTATGATAGGACAATTACAATGTACTATCACTAGATTATGTCATGCTGAATAGTAGTTAATCTTTAACCAAATCAAGCATAACAATTAAAAGAGATATTGTTTAAATCTGAATTCTATTCCACTCAAACGCTATAAGATTTTTGAGATATTAAAAAAACGTTACGGAATCACCTTTTCGGTAGCAGAGTTACGTGAAATGCTCGATTAAAAAATCTTAAATATTAGAATCCTAGTAGGAAATACACAGGAAGTGCACAGGACTTTATCTAGACTACTAGCGCAAGCTGGAGTCTTTTTTGTTTATTATAGTCAGACTCGTGCTCATTTCTTTTCTTTGTGAAAACTAATTTTTTCAAATATTATTTCTTAGTAGTAAAAAGACTCATCAGAGTAGGCCTACATAGATCTACAAGTGGAACTCTTCTCTGCTATGCGACATAAAGTCTGGAATAGGATATTAGATATAGTCAAGGGTTATATGCAAAAAACATATTTAAGGCTAACGAGGGAACCTCTTCAAGTGTCCCTTCGTTTTTTAACGAAGAATAGCAGGTTATAGGTAATCGACCATGCTGATTTTAAATCTGATATTCATTTGGACCCATAGGCCTTTCCTAGTCGGTTTCTGGAAAACTGATCTTCCAGAAACCTCGAAAAATCCCCAAAACTTTTTCTGAATAAGCCACGATTGTAGTCCGTGAAATTCTGATCAAAATGAGACATCGCCCAGCTCTATACGCGCTTTCTTTGCAAAGTTATATTTTAGTTGAGTTTACAAGAAAAGCCCTAAATGTTCATTATCACCTCAGAGCTACAGAAAGAAAAAGGAACAATGAATTTAGGGCTTTTCTTGTAAACTCGATAACTTTGCAAAGAAAGGTCGTGTAGAGCTGGGAGATGTCTCATTTTGATCAGAATTTCACGATTACACTTGTGGCTTACTTAGAAAAAGTTTTGGGGATTTTTCGAGGCTGAAAAACTTTTGGTTTCTGGAAAACTGGTTTTCCAGAAACCGACTAGGAAAGCCTATGAGCCCAAATAAATGTGATCGAAATCAGCATGTTCGATTACCTATAACCTACCACATTTCGTTAAAAAAACGAGGGGACATTTGGGAAGGTTCCCTCGTAATCCTTAGCTCAGATAGTTAAATGCAAAGTTTCATGTGACGAAGTTGTTGATTGAATCAACAAATGACGATGAATAACTCTTAATCGGTGTGCATGTACACCTCATACTGTAATAAGCGTGTGCGAAACTTTGAAATGTGACGCTGTCAGCAAATGTCCCGTTATATTGATGAATATAGACGAAATGTACAGTAAAGTGTAACCATATAATACAAAATTAGAAAACCAATGTTTCAACTTTTTTTTACAACATGCACAAGTAAAAAGTTATATTAATAATACTGTGAAGCTCCGAGATGGCCAGCGTTGAAGCGGAAAATAAGAGTTGTTTTGAATTTACTCTTTACTTTTCATTATAATGAAAAAAATGAATTAACCGTTTTGAAGACCTTGAGAAAAGCTCTAACATTTATTTGTAATTAAAATTTGCTCACCAACTCGAGTTGCCTGATAGATGTTTTTCTTGTTTAGATATTTTGAAAGGTTAGCTATGTCGGAGCTTCGCATTATTCATCGTACAGCTCTTTAATGTCGCCCTTTGTAAATATTTAAACAACGACAGGTAGAGAACGAAGCGGAGAATCTTTTAAACAAAAATTAAATCTGTGCAGTAAAAACTATAACAGTTATTGCGGGAATACTGAAACCGCAATTTATTATGAACCCTTCAATATATATTCTGTAAATTATTTTTGCGACCAGATTGTTCACGAACAACTGTCCTAGCGAGCATCTCTCCAAGAGAGCACGTTGCCTTAAGAGGAGCTGTTCATTTCTTGTAATTCGTCTATGAGCAAAAAAAAAGAAACACTCTCGATGAGATGAGAATTTGTATGAGAAAATTTAAACACCAAAGTTAGGCTACGTCTCTATTATACTTGATCGCAAAATGGAAAAGATTTCATGTTTATTCTTAAGTTTAAAACGCTTTAATATGAAATTATCCGTTATTAGCAGCAAGAAAAAATGATCACATCAAACAGTAAAAAATGTTAACCAACCAAATGGACCTGTATGAAAAGCGGATGAAGTCTAATTTTTTACTTGCAACTAATTTTATTTATTTTTGTAAAAAATCAGCTTATTCAAATAACAAAAAAAAAATATATTAAATAAAACCAAAAAAATTTATCTTTGAACACATTTATACACACACACAAATACGATCAACACATCGAATGGCAACTATAATTAGATTCGATCATTATTTAACTAATCTACAGATAACAAACATAAACGGAGACAAAGACATCTATGTACATAAAGAAACAAGAACACGTATTGCTATATCATTTAATATTAAAACACGAGATCGAAATGGATGAGTATATCACACATGAGTTATTGGTATTTGTTTACTAGATGGCAATGAATATTTTGAACCGTTTATTTTTGTGTGTTTATGATAATAACTCATTTGATTTGAATGATGAAAATAACATCGACAAAAAAAATGTTTCCAAGTATGCATTGTTTTTCCATTTAAATTAATCCATAGACCAGTGGTTGTACCAACAACAAGTATAAAAAAGTATTTAGCCATATAGAGAGAAAAACTTGGCTGAGACCAAAATGTTTGTGAAGATGATGAGCTATCGTCACTATTACAGTCTAATGATGAACACAGGAGAGTTTCTTCCCATGTCGAACGGTTATATAATTCGTAAAAATAACATGCAATCACCTTAAATAGAAAGAAAAGAAAATAAGAACACCAATATTTTACAGGTTGATGGGGTGTATTCTAGAGTTGTAATTAACCAAGATCAGCATAGTTGAATTGATTTGGCCTACAAACTCGATTATATCGATCTTCACCCTGAATCTTCACATGTCATATGGTAAATTTCATTCACAGCATCAAAGATAAAAGAAAAGTAGTGATTAGCGTTCAAATTACTAAATTTATTCTCTCTCTCTCTCTCTCTCCCTCCTAATTTTCACTAGACTATGTCTGTACTTACAATAATAGCTGGTAGAATGTATAATACCGAGAATATGCCTATTCTACACATTAATTTCTCCAATTTGTATATTTTTGTTTTATCTTGTATTTTCATAACATTTCGAATACGTATCAATGATATTAGGCCAGCTAATAAAAATATTGAACCGATTGACAAATAAAAAATTAGTGGCACCAATACAAATATTTTCAAATAATATGAATTTGTTATACCCACATAACATATACCAGCAACAGGATCACCATCAATACCTTTTACCATTAAAATAGCAATTGTTTGAATACACGGTACCATCCATGCAATTAAATGATAATAAATAGAATAATTAGCAACAGCTTCTTCACCCCATTTAAAACAAGCGGCAAGAAACCATGTCAATGTAAGAATAATCCACCATATGCATGATGACATTGAAAAATAATAAATAAGAACAAAAACAAGTGTACAATTTGACGGACCAGACACTTGAGTTAATTGTAAATAAATGGGTGTTGTGGGTATTAGAAGGCGTAAAGGTAATGTAGATGAGGCATGGTAGGAAGATGATAGATGACAGCCAACGTTTTCATGACCGAGTATTAAACGAATTATATAACCACAACTAACAAAAAAATAGCATAATGCTAAAAATACAATGGGACGTTGAGGATATCTGAACCTAAAAATCAAGCAGAACAAATAAGATTAATATTAAAAGAATCTTATATACGATGTACTCTAAGGAGAAAAATATTGGAGTACTGTGAAAATTAAATAATGAATTTACCTCGATGTATTCATACAAAATGTGCCTAATACAAATATACAACTGATACAACAAAGTCCAGCCCAAAATGTGAGCCATAGTTGAATAATTAATTGAGATTTTTCATCTTGAAAGTAAGGTGAACGACATGGCGATGAACAATGTGAAACAATACTATTTTGAACATCGTAATATAAATCAGATTTATCCAGCAGACGATAACCCAATGTTTCGTTACATGTACAGCATTTTCGATTATCCTGTCGTTGAGAAGATGACGATGTTTTATCACTAAATATATTTGATAGTGATGGCGATTGTTTTTTCTGAACTAATGATGATTGATCAACAGCAGCCACCAAAGATGGCGATGGAGATGGATTTGAAAATGGATTACTTGTTTGATCATTCTTGCGTGGATCCATACAAATGGCATTATCTCTGCTCCATGGAAACTGTTCACAATCAAGTTGATCTGGCCAAGGTTTATTCATGTAATGTATATATGGCTCACATGGCTTTTTTACTCGCTCACAAACCTTAACAATAATATGAAATTAGACCTTTTTTTTGTAGAAAATAATGAATTTCTTTTTTCTTACTTCACGACATGGTGGTATAGTCTCAGAATAACTTGAAATACATAGTGGTAAATATATAGAACATAAAAAGAATCTCAGATCTGATGAACATCCAATACCCAACAAGGCCGTATATTGATTGATCTAAATGAGAAGAACACAATTGACGGTTACATCAATGAGAAAGCGTAAATACGTCATAATTAAGATAAGGTAAAAAAGATTGATATTAAACTGCGCTTATCTTTCATTACAATCATTAATTAACAAAGACTAGCTGTTTTCTTCTTGCGCCTGAAATCAAGAGTATTTGTCAACAGTATATCGATATTAGATTCGATTAATAATTATCAAGATTGTTTTCAAGTACATTTTTATGTTAATATATAACAGTAACTCATCTTTCACACCTGGTAATCAAATTATGTTTACATATAGTATTCTCTTTATTTAAATAGTTTAGAAAATATCAAATTTGTCATTATGCAGAAGTGGTCACTCCATTATTAACAAAAATGATTGAATTTGACCTATAATGAATGATCAACAGAATTTCTTTTTCTCATAAATAAAATGGTTAATAGAATTCGTCATTGTTTATGTGCAAAATCAATATGTACACAGTCGTCATCAAGTGACCTTTTAAATGTTGAATAAACTAAATAAAGATAGAAGAGAGACTTACTAATCGAAAATCGTACTTCTATGTATTCTTTCAACAACAGCATAAACATAAGTAGGAATGGCTTCATTATTCTATAAAAGTACAATCGATTTCTACCGGTTACACACACATACACAAACATATGGAAACAAAGAGTTGCATGTCTATCATACTAATTCTGCAAGTGTAACCACATGTATTCTTCACCATAGTATCTCATTAATTTGAGCTAACCTGATCATCCTGTTTAATTAGGCATTAAAAGAATGTACTACATTGCGCTGTTAAGAAAAGTTTGAGCTGTTAAATAGGATGATAGCAATTTTGTCCATTGGAGATATGATGAAGCATCATTTATGATTATATCATTTGGAATCTGTCTGTTTTGTTTATTTAAAAAGTATTCTACACTTTTACTTTATTTCTATCTACTATTTTAGAGATTCTATTTTTGAGTGGAACATACAAATAGGAAAAAGTTCAATATGAGTAACATACATAAAAACAAAAAACATTTTTATGTTACAGATCATCATTGTCATTATATCCAGTAAAAACATTTTATTGTTTATTATTGTCCTTTTTTCTACTATCAACTAATTCTTTGACTTCTTTCATGTTACAAATTGTAAGTGTTATTTGATTAAAAAATACACTATACAAATATAGTAGTGGACGTACTGTTATGTCACCGGTATTCTATTATTTTTTATGTAATAAGAAAATTAAATTATTATACACATAGCGGGAGAAAAACCCAATTATTTTATTACTAATGTAATGCGTAGAATAAGAATGGAAGTGTCAAATGATGTGTAAATCGGTAGATATTTCTAAATTGTACTCTAAAATTTTCTTCTACATTTTGAATACTTAAAATTAATCTTTAAATCAGTTTCAGAACGCATATAGAAGAAAGCACACATTTTAGGCTATACTACACGAATTTTTTCATGGTAAATCGACTATCCAGATATGATGCAATTTTACTGTCTTCTTTTCTTTTTTGAACGAAGAATAATCAGAAATCAAGTTTTTTTTCTGTTATTATCACATATATTGTAGGTTGTTCACAATCTATTATCTGATAAAATTTTTAAAAATTTATTTTTTACACTATAATTATCGAATTGTCTAATTAAACAGGTGTAAAACTTTCATTATACACGCATTTTACTTTTTTTCTATATGAACCGTCAACTCAGCATGTGTATATGTTGGTTTCACCTTATAGTCAACATAAGGCAACAAAAAAATATATGAAAGTGAAAACATCCCACTGTGACAATTATTACATGCACTCCTTGAAGGATATGAAAATTGCTGTTTTACAACTTATGAACACAAAAGAAATTCAATTTCATATTACCTCAAGTGTAGCTATGTATGAATGAAATAATATTATATTGAATAATCATTACAATTCTTCTGCATTTAGATCTTCATGTTCAGTTAAGTGATGACAATGAATAAGAGGCGAAAAAACTCTATACATTTTGGTAATAGCAGATAATAAAATTAAATTCTTATTTTCAAGGACCCTATGTGATTTGAACAATTCTCTCTTCTAAATGTACAGCTGACGTAAATGACAACATAAAGAGGACACTTATTCAAACCTGTGAAAAAGACAGATGCATCTGTTGAAGAAGGAAAAATAATAGATTATCGATAGATGTTATAAAAATCCATTTTTCACTAGTCTAAGACAGATGGTAATTGATTTCATTCGAAAATATAGAGTTAGCAGACTATAGGCTTGTCAGTCATTGTATCAAAATCTTTTTAGTTTACAAATGCATATAGATCCGTAAAACAATCGTACAACTTCAAGTTTTTCATAGTGAGATGTTCAATCACGCTCCTAGAACAGTAGATGAATCACTATCACACAATTTGAATAGATTCTGATTGATTTCAAGTGGTTACAAATACGTTTGAAATCACATGTATCATCTATAAAATACTCTACGGTTATGTCTAACTAATTTAGAAATCTCGAATGACATTTAGTTGAATAAAAATTCTCCATCTATTTTTATAGTAACATTTTTTTTTCGGATCGCATAATATTAAGCAACGTAAAATAGCCGCTTTCTACTTACCACCATGGCTACATCTTTTTGATCTTGATGATTAAATTTATTTGGTAAAGATGACATATTATAGCCAATATTTTTACATTCGTGATATGTTATCAACTGACATTGTCTTGTATCACGATAATCACCTGTTGTAATATGAATAACACTGAATAATAGAGTAATAATAATACTAAACATTTTTGTATTCAACATTGTTTGATAATATTGTTAATCACAGAAGGCGTTAACTTTATATAAAATAAAGTTTGAATATTGTGCTCACTTGTATTTAATGATATAGCGAAAAACGATTAATATACATTGTTTTTCTCTGAAAAAAGAAAAAGAGAGAAAAGAATAAGAGAAAAAATATTTAGGTATGGCATTGGTCAATTGCTGATGTGCATGACAAAATGATGGTCCATTTTATTCATTTCCTGATGTGAGTGACATGTCCAATTTTCATTTTGTTCAATTTGACACGATGACAGAATAGAGAAATGAATTTGTGTACATATCTTCTAATTAGTGATTTTTTTCACATACATGCATCTAATAAAAGACATACCAAATGATTATCAGTTCATTAAAACATAGAAGACATGTCAAAGAATTCACAATTTCAATGTAATCAACAGTATTAAAATGTTATTTTTAACTAATAAAAAAACCTGTGCCTAACAAACTAAATAAAATGTGTTGCTAACTTATTAAGCTTTATCACTGAATTTAATATTAAGATCAAAAGTATACACACACACACAAAGCTGGTTCATATTCCGTTCAAATTAGTATTATTTTAGTTTCTAATGTCCTATGGTATCAAATCCGGAGCACATTAGTTCTCACCCACAAAGTAATATGATAGAGATTAGAATCAATTTAAAAGTTAAACTAAGCCAATAACGTACACAAAAACTCTTTGACCGTGATTAATGGTCAACAACTATAATATTACGTAAGACAAATATCATTATGAATCAAAACTATTTAGTTTTTAATGATAAATATTTTTCAATAGGTGTATTTCATAGGTGAGAAGATAATTTGGATTAAAAATAAAAATTTGATAATGACAGTTATTGCAGATTCATTTCGATCATTTGGTAACAATTCTAATGCAATGTTCATCTAAAATCAGCAATTTGAAAAGATTGAATGTAATATAAAGATTAGATGATAGAGACTGATTATTGTGTTACGTACGCTAGGTTTATCACAATGAAAAGATTTTAGCAACAAAACAAACGAAATCAACGAAGAAAAAAAAGCGTATATGGTACAACTGTGAAATGAACACAAATTTGTTTCATTTTATCTGTTAAATTTTCTCTATGCTTTATTTATTTTTTTTTTCTCTCGCTCTCTATAATACACCATTCTTTGTCTTTCGCTCATTTTATCATCTGCTCCTATATTCAAGAGCTCTCTTCTATTGATTATTATATTATCCATTTTTTTTTTACTAAAACTAACGATTTTCTCTTTTGTATTTTATATATTTGTGCGCGCTAGGGGATTTCAATATGTCATAAAAAATTTTATTTTTTTCATTCAAGGACAAAATAACGATTTAAAATTATCTTTTTTTTTTATTTAGTCAACACAAAAAACTAATTAGTTCAATATACACACGCATTCAGTTTTCTGTTAACTTGATTTATTATATTTTTTAGTCTATCTATATCTTGTTGTAGTTAAATTCAGAATGAACAAAACGATAATTTTGAAAGGATATTACTACATTAACTTCAACAATATGACAACAAGTTCTTTTCTTCTTTATTTCTGCCTTCAGGCTGGTTCTACACTTAGAACAACAATCATATAAGAGCAAAAGTATTTGATTCTAAAAAAATGACAGAAGCACATGTCTCATACAATTCATAAAACAGAAATACATCATGACAAAAACTTCCGACAAGTTTCAATCCAAATTAATCTCAATTTATATTTCATCGTTGCATCTCAGTATATAAATAAAAATGGCAAGATTCAAACTTTAAAGGGATAAAAGACGTAGTAGAGACATCGATTGTCTATCTATTGCGTAGAAAAAAAAGAATAATCAGTGATTTTTGCCTTTTCCTCTTAAGTAAAAAGGCATGCGTGTGAAAATAGTTCTATACAAACATGAAATATGTTTGCTAATTTATAGTTTTAAAACACTTAGAAGTGATAGAAGCGAGTCTTCCAAATTGAGACCATTTTTGTGATGAAATGTGATCTCAATCTGGAAGTCTTAATTAACATCAAACAAACAGCAGAGAGCGAGAAGCGAGTGAAAAATATAGTGGTCTCAATTAAGAAGTAGCCAATAGAGCGTTATTAATGCTAATGGATCAAAGACGCGTAGAAAATTAGGACGATATCAGTCATCCGTTCGAGTGTCTTATCAAATTTTTATACCGTTTCACTCAACGCAAAATGAATTTTTGATTAGCGAGTCCATTATTCTGTATTCCTATATACGTACGCATGTAGAGAAGCCAATAATACTAGGTACAAAAAAATCATCACACTACTAGCACTGTTTAATATTTTTTACGAACAAAAATGTGAATGACATAAGGTATCAAAAAGTTTCATCAGCACATAGTAGAAAAGAAAAAAGTTTTTCATGACAAACCGCGTTTATTAAGAAAAAAATACAGAGAAGAGAAGACAATGAGAAAGATTGCAGTTGAAAAATCATCTCAAAGAGAGCTGTTCAACATGAACAGAATAGAAGAAAAAAAAGAATAGAACAGAGAATACTAAAAAAAGAACAATATTCTATATTTACAAAAAGAACAAGGGGCGAAAGGACATTGTGTTAAATGCCAAGTCAGATTTAGTCATTCATCCGTTAAACATCTTATATCAAGTGAGACAAAAGCATTCTTGTTCAATCCAAGGTCTTTTTCTTTTGTTTTTATCAGTATTTAATGGATTTTCAGAATACGCGTTTCTTTTTCTTTTTTTTTTACAAATGTGTCTGGAAAGCATGATGCTTTCGTGAATTTTGTCACAGAAACAACAACTCTCTTTCTCAAAACATTTATCTATACGATATCTATGAAAGTTTCAAATTACATAATGATCTATTGAGTATATATCTCTCTATTGTAAAGAAAGATGAGAAGATATAGAATAAGTCTTAGAATAGCATCCGTGAGATATGTATGTAAAGTGTGAAAAACTGGATCATTATCAATCTCATCAACACTAAATATTTTTAAGCAAACTAGACATATCATTAATCAATAAAATTTACTATTGGTTTGTGTTCATAATATTGAAATAAACTTAACGTTATACATATCCAATTTAACAGTCAGAATGTCAAATAAAATAAAGTTAAATGATTATACCATCGTTTAACTGCATTGCAGTCATTAATCTTTATCGACGTGTTGTCGAATGCATTCACGTTAATAATTTCATAAAATTCTAGTGTAATAAATGTTGTAATACTACATGTAGTATAATATTGATTATATGCGTTTTAGTCATTCTAAATCCAAAACTAAATATATAAGCAGAGATGACTGTGGCTAAAAACCTGTGTGTTCCAAACCCTTTTTCCTTTTTTCTATCTTCTTATTTTTTTCTTTTTGTGTAGTGTGGGAGAAAGTTTTTCTTGTTAAACTTTTTATCATCACCTTGTCAGTTTTAAGAAGATCATGAGCTAAATGAATTTGACTTTGACTTTGTTAAATTCTACTCAATGTTTAACTTTGGTATCTCTATAGTACATTTATTATATTTCACTGTCAAAGTTCTATACTGAAGTAGTGATTATTCATAGTGATTTTTGGAAATTCGCTCACCAAATAACTTTAATTTTTGAAGTCACAGCTCACCTTGAATGAATAATCATTCGGTTATAAAAGATGTTAGAATGTCGATCGTCAACATAATAAATTATATAAAAAAATCCTCGATATGAAGAATTGATTGTATACGTGTGCCATTTATAGTCATTTAATAGATCCCTTGTATTATACTATATCACGGTGTTTATGTTCATTATAATCTAACTGTGTTGTGTAGTGCAAATTGATCTTTCATTTCTTTCTCACTTCTCTCGTAGTATACATACACATTCACACCGTTATACTCTTCTTCTTTGTTTCACTCACTATACCTTTATAAATGAAAAGAAAAGGTATAAAATATTCATGTAGTTTGATCTCGTCGTGTTCTCTTCATCTTTCTTTAGCTTCTTTGTCTCATTTTCTTATTCTTCTATTATTTGAATATACCGAATAAAGCGCCGTATAAAACTATCATGTCATCCCGAGTATAGACAATGCGGTTAGGTTGTTACTATGATATAGTGTTATATGCGTGGTGGTGATGTAGGTATCTATATGCGCTTTGATTATGATGAAACAGTTAATAGTCATGATTGAGCTCATTTGTCGTATATATATATATATATAGTAGTAAATAGTAGTAACTATTTTTATACCGGCTTTCTTTTCTTCTTTTTTTCTATATTAAAAATAGAAATAAGATAATATCGAGAATGTTTAGATAGTAATATATTGTCATTTTCTATATTTATTGTAAAACGTTTGTTTAGTTTGTTCAATCAATTCATACCGAATCAAAAAAACATTTTCGTAATAACTACATTTTTTATGAGAGTCCAGTACACAAAGAGAAAAGTTTTTTATCAATAAAATTGGTTTCTATTATACTAGTTTTTGAAGTTGAAATATTTGAAAGTAACATGTCGTCTACAATTCTAATATGGACATATTTATATTTTTTAAAATAGTCTTTGATAAGATTAGTATAGAAACGTTTGTTTGTATTAGGTTGATATCATCTGAAAATGATTTCTTATTGCTTTTGTTGTTTTATTTATAAATGACTTTTGGAAACGTAATGACGTGTTATATTAGGTTGACATGCACTTAGAGATGCATAAATAGAAAATTTTTTTATGACAATATATCCAAAAATACAATATGATCATTGCATGAAAGAGACTAATAAATACAGAACTAAAGATCAAAATCGGTTGAAAGAGCAATTATTACTGTCTTATCAAAAAATCAGTGTGCAACAGAATAAATTTGTTTTCGGTAAATCATATGGGGAACAACCTGACTGTTATAAGTTTTCAAGTCATATTTTATCGAGATTTCCGAAATGAGTATTCTTATTTGTTCCATGTTCAGCCGCTGCAGTAGGATCAATTATAATTTACGATAGATGGTACGTGTATTAATTAACTCTGCGTTCTTTCACCAACAATTTACATGATATAACACAAATTGAAAACTTAAAATCTCTTTCTCTCTCTCTTGCTTTATCATAGTTTGACTGAATGACCAGACATTTTATGAGTTATTGAATACGATTGTTTTTTTCTTCAATTCTCTCGAGAAAATTTTATTAAAAAAACGATCTTTCTCTAATGTGCAGCTATACTCTCTCATCTATTCAATATATATATATATACACAGAGAGAGAATGGAAAAGTCTGATCCGTTTTTCTTCGGAAAACGTTGGCTGTCAATTAATATATTGATTCTGTTCAGCTTATGAAATATTTCGTAAAGTAGAAATTTCTAGTTAACAAAAAGCACAATTAAGATACTTTTTCATCCTTCCATTGAAAAATTAATTCTGACATAGTGGCGGATCCAACCTACGCTCGTACCTTTTTAATAATTATATGAGCGATCTTGCTTTGCGAAATAACTTCAGAATGAATATTTCTTAACATTTGTTTTCAGGTGCGAAGTAGTACGCACTCTCACCAAAAAGGGTTAATTCATTAATACTATCTTGAAAGGCTTGTTTAAAAACCGCTCGTACTGTTGAAAATTTTTGAATCTGTCACTGTTCTGACAGAATCAATTTTTGATACAGAGAAATACGACGAGTTAAGTAATACGAGACTAGAATGAATTAAAGCAAGGTCTATGTAGATTCGGTCCTGTCTCGACGTAGAACGGCATAAACAATTAGTTTGTGAAAGTGATAGTATTCCTTTGCAAAATATGTTCATTATTACATTTTTATATTTATTATAATTTCATTGTCTTTAATTCGGACAATATTCTTTACAGCTGATGTTCAGCATTTTTCGAGAAAACACCTATGGCATCATCATTTTAATTAAAATAAACATCGTAATTATGGTTTAATTTCTATTAAAAGACCAAATTGAGAAACAGTTGTTTCATTTTGAACAAAATAAGATGTTGTTTCATAAGAGTATTTATAATTATTTTTTGGATTTACTTTCTGCATTATCAGACATTATCATTTTCATCTTTTATGTCTCTACTTTTTTTTTCTCAATCCTTAGTATTAAGATTGATTATTAAGATTTAAAGAAATTGAATATTTCTCTATTTATTATATACGTAATGGTTCATAATAGTAATTGCTTCAGAGTCGGATTTAAAGAAAAAGAAAATCTTCTCAACATAATCAACAAAACTATACGAATATTGATTAATTTTGTATTAATAACATAGAATGAAGACATGTAATCTGGTTTAATGTCAAAATTCATACTCAGTTAAAAAACAAAATAACAACAACTTGTATTGTATTTGTTATGAATCGCGCACATTGTACTACATTTAAAACATGTCATCTACGAGGATCCAGTACATATTCTGTTTATTTTTGCTTATTTTCGAAAATATGAGAATAAAAGGTATTATTTAGTATTTCTATATAGTGTATCCTCAAGACATTAAACAACCTCGCCTTCTTATCCCAGCAAAAACATGTAAAGTGACAAGACACTCCAAGTCTTTATACAGTTCGTATGAAGTATCCCATATATGTTCATTGTAGTCAAACCATTCAATCGTCCTTCGACAGTATTCGATCATCAAGATCGAGTCATAATGAATTATATAGAGAGAAGTTTCGCTTTTCTAAGTAAAATTTTCAGTTTATTACATGATGTGCTGTTGCAAGACAAAAGGGTAAATAAAAAAAGAACGGGACACATTTGGTGCGTCACGTGACAGGTTAAATTCCATCAGAAACACATTGTAAGGCACAACAAATGTGTCTTCTGTGAAGACTATTGAATGTGTACTGTTATAAGGCACTTGTTGATACGATATATTTCGGGGCATATTAGATGTGTCGTCGTACATGGCACTTTCCTGTCATAGCATTTCAAACATGTTCTGTTTCTTCTGTTAGAAAAAATGCTTTTTTTTTAAATTCAATTCTTATTGGTAAACGAATTACCTTTTCTTTCGGTTTGATGCTCTTTTCAGAATCAAATAGATTTTTATCGAAATCATTTGTGGCAAGAGAAGCACTATAACACACATAATTCGTCTAATGTTGAACGCGTCTCTACTTTCAATGATAACGTCTTCTTATTCTTAAAATACAGTTTTTTTGTTATTGTTAAAACACAATGATAGAAAAACATAAATAAAACGAATACAGTACGAACGGTTTCTTTTTTGAATATAAAGACTGATTAAAAATTGAAACTAAAAGAAACTGGACATTCTATCCCGTTTTTTCATAAAATTTGAAATATATGCTTTGGATATTGTTTATAATGTTCGAGTGTTGCTTTACGTTCGCAAAGCAGACAAAAAACGACTGATGATCGACAATGTATACATCGAACATAAACGCCAGAATTTAATATATTTTCGTTACAACAATCGCATAATTTTGAATCTTGTGAAGAATACGATGATGGCGCTTCTTTTATATATAAATCTTGAAATAATTTATTTTGATCTTTTTCAATTTGAAGTCGATAGGGTTTAGCTTGAGTCCATATAAATGTTTTATTACAACCACTCCAATGTTCTTGTTTTCCACATATTACCATTAATTCATTATCAATTGATGTTGACGAATTTTGATCTTTTTCAACTAATCGATTACAATATGGACAAAAACGTTTATTACGAGTTTTATAATTTTCGTCCACCAAATATTGAGTATAAGCTATCTGTAAATCCATATTACGTTTAGTGTCTAGCGTTTGTTCAGTAGATGACAAGTGTCGAGCAATTAAACGTGAATTTTTACGAAAATAATACTCTCGTTCTAAACAATAATTCGAAAAGCAGTTTTGTAACAGATTTACATAGAATAACATACACACTGGCCTAAAAATTCTAGGATTTTTCTGAAACTCGACTTTCACTTAGCTATTTAAGTCTTTTTCAAATACAAACACTGCCTATAGGTTCAGCGTAGTCGATTCGTGTAATTTTAAATTCTGTTCATAGTCATTAGGTACTAGTTTTGTGGTTCTGAAAACATCCATTGATAAGTACAAAAATCAAGATCTCATTTGACTCCTGTTTTGAGTAGGACATTTAGAATTATCGGTATGGATGCCTTTGATCAAAAACTCAAAACACCAAAAGTTAAAAGGCAGGATGCATAAGATCGAAAATAAGAATATCGAAAACCTGAAATGCAGAACGTCGAACGGTAAAAACAACGGAAATGTGAGTTTGGAAGCGAACTCGTATCTCCAAAATATTGTTTAGTTATTATATAAAAACGACAACCGATTAAACATAATAAAATGTGTGCAACGTGGGAAAGATGAGTGTGAGTGAATATGAGAAAATGTAGCAAATGCTACGAATTCGTCGCAGCTGATAGGCAAATCTATCGAACTGCGAAGAAATATTTTGGAGATACAAGTTCGCTTCCAAAACTCACATTTCATTTCCGTTGTTTTTACCGTTCGACGTTCTGCATTTCAGGTTTTCGACATTCTTATTTTCGATCTTATACATTCTGCATTCTCACTTTTGGTGTTTTGAGTTTTCGAGATTTGGCCATATATTTGGATTATCCACTCATGGAATAAAAACACTACGCTGTCACTTAGTTTTAAATTTTCAAAAGTCAAACTCAACTTGAAAAAATTATTTTTTCAACTACTTTTGATTAAGAAAAGATGTTTTCACCTAGAATCCATTCTGATTTATATCACAAAATTTTATCATTGCGTTTCTACAGATGCGAGGTCATTCTACAGCTCTTGATTCTTTAAGACCACACCTGCTGGTAGAAATCTATCACGCTATCCATTAGTTCGAGTTTAACAAAAATTTCAGAGAATAATGACCGTGTCAAAGTATAGTAACGAAATTTTTTTTGATTCAATCTTTATCCGTCCGCGAGATGTAGTCATAACAGTGGTCAAGATGAGACTGTTCGTATATTCCAAAATTTTTTCATCCAGATAGATGGAAAGCTTGAGTTGATTCCAGAATGAAGCTAACACATGCGGCTAGAGGTTTGCAGAACTCAATTTTTAAACATTTGAGTCACTGATTTTCGGCAGTCACCGGAAACTGAAAATCTTTTTCTTTACTGAAAATTACAGCAACATTCAGTTGAGTTCTGTCAGCCTCTAATCGCATGCGTTAACTTCATTTTGGAACCAACTGAAGTTTTACAACATCTGTCTGGAAGAAAAAATTTTAGGATATACGAACATAAAGAATATCAAACAAAAGAATTAAAAAAAAGTGGCTGTTACTAATGTATTCGTGGCCCATGTTCAGAAGCGTTCCCTTCTCTTTATTGTGCCCACATTTGCATAGCTATAGAAAGATCATATATTATGACACTGTTATATAAGAAGAAATGGAAAAAAAGATCAATTTTTGAAAGTTTGGCGCTTCGAACGTTACAAGTTGATAATCTCTGACCTTCAAAAAATTTTCTGCTATTCTCGCATGGATCATGTTTGAAGAATTACGATGTTTATTTAATTAAAGTGATGATTCCATAGCTGTTTTCTCGAAAAAAACTATGTTGAGAAAAACGCAAAACCAGTTTTAACTTAAAAGATCAAGTTTTTCTCCTTGATAAAATGAGATGAGAAAGAAAAAACGGGCAGTCAGAGGTTTTTCGACTATGATGAATGGAATGATATGTGCGGCATATGTTTTTGCACACGTATAGAATGTTTGGAAAAAAAATTATTTTCTCAGTTTGGGTGTTTTAGAAAAATCCTTGTAAAACCCTCAAAAACTATCGTAAAATCAATAAATTATAGTATAGTCGGAAGTAGACACTTAAAACTACTCACTCATGTACAAATCTCAAAATCGATATTTTTGGTACAACTGTACAAATCTCAATAACGATATTTTTGGTACAAATGTACAAATGTACAAATCTCAATAACGATATTTTGGCAGCCTTAATCTTGAATACCACATATCTTAACGTAAACTTACCACTGCTATTCCACAGTGTCCACCGTTTAATTATTTGTGTCAGATCGGTACATTTGTCTGTTCGATTATAATGATACAATTGATTACATAAAGAGCAAAAATCCATTCGACATTTGCCACATTGTTGACAATCATCCGGTCTCTCACCCATGCTCAATTTTTCCCAAATACAAGTTAAAGTTGGACATTTAATGGTAGTCACCGTTTGTTTTTTAATTTTAACTTGTTGATGTTCTTTATACAGTTGAATTTGTTTTTGATCCAATTGTAATGAATTTAAATCGGTAAGTAATATTTCACATTGACATTTTTGAATTGGGCACCAAAACAACTGTTTATTCGAATATTGATTAATAACTGGTTTCAAAAAACAATCGGAACATAAACAGTGTCCACATGCACCCAATTTTGTTAGTTCAATGGCTAAACACGCTACTTTACATAGATCACATCGATTAATAGGAATTTGAGTGGGTGATCGACCTAAATATAAGAGACTATGTTACTGCTATTGAAACAAGATTTTTTAAATGACATTCTTAACAAATATCTTTTGTAAAATGACTTGATAATACGAGAGAAAAATTTATTAAACATACCCATATCATCAATGATCGGAATAATTTTTTCAACATCAATGTCTCGTAGTTTTTCACCAGTTGTTTTTTCAAAATAATTTGAAATACCCTTGATTACTACTGGACTAACTGGATATTTTGTTCGATCTCGTATAAAATTATCTCGTTGAGCTTCTTTTTCTCTTTCCGATTTTATTTGTGCCAAACATAGACGTAAATGTCCTTCATATGATATTCTATCATAAAATGGAATTGTACAATTATTACAACGAAATTTTTCTAAACGACCTTCTCCTCCTCTTTGTGCATAACAATGATGTTGATCAATATTATCAAAACAAAGAAAACATTTATCACATTTCGTACGTTCATTTATTTGTCGACATTCATATCTAAAGATGAATAAAAAAATTGAATTAAGACTTGATATAAACCCCTCCCATAACAGAAGATCACCTGGTCTTCCGTTGTGTCCGGCAAGTCGAGTTTTAAAGGGTAGTCTTCTGTTGCGGTCAGATTTTGTCGCCTGTTAGTAGTCTGTCGGTATCTGAAGTCCATCCTCTCTTAGAAGAACATTTTGGCGAAATTTTTTTGAAATTACCCTATATATAAGGCATTTTCCGATTTTTTTGGCGGACATAATAGAAGACCAGTGGTCTGCTATTTGGCTCTCAAGTCATATAATCGGCAGTGGTCTTCTGTTATGGGGAGGGGTTTACGAGATGTAAATGAAACTAGAGTGAACAAATATCGAATGACCACCGTTGAATAACTCAGCAGTGTACAAAAATAGTATGAAAACTTCATTAATCCAAATGAATTTGAATTGAATAAATTTTAGTTTACCCGTCTGACCATTGTGCTTGCTCAATACCAGCAAATTCAAAAAGATCTGCTGATACATCAGATATGATCAAATTTGGATACGATTCTTTTGCCAACATATTTTGATTTAAATCACGTTCATTGGGTGCTTTTAGAATAAATAATGGAACACATTTGTTGTATAATATTTTATTCATTAAATCAATGGTATCTTGATTTTGAATAGTGAAGGGTGTGATAATTTTAAATGTTATACCTGAAATAGACATCAATATACTGGCATGAAAGAAAAAGACTCATCGATTAGTCATTTACAAGTACTAGGAAATGACTATTATGTCTTGATAACCTTTCTCTTCTTACAATTTCATACCTTGTTGGTTAAATAATCGATGTCTATTTTGATCAATCCACAGATTGATTTTGGTTTGATCAGCTACAATCGTATACATTTCGTTTGAACGATCTCGATAGTTTCTAGCTTGTTGAATTTCTTTGATCAATGGTGTCTGACATTCATTATCGTTCAAATTTAAAATCCATAGAATAATTAATTTTTGTTTGATTAAAGGTGGTCCTGACGGACCGAAGGTGGATGTACAAGAAGTTAGATCAAATCTTACTCGTCTTCGAGTAAGTGGTACGTCTGGTAAGTGAAAATAATCTCGACTAGGATCAATAGGATATCGATTTTCAACGAGAACTTCAGCACTAGCCTACAAAATAGTAGGAAGAGAAAGCTTTAAAAATTTTTTATTATAAAAATTTACCTTTTCTCTGATAGACCATGGTTGTGACGCTGATACTTGTGCTAATGAACTTGGATCAATTCGATTTGCTGCATTTTTCAGTTGTTCATCAGATGCGTAATAACTGAAAATATTCAAATTTGATTTGTTTACAGAATGATCATGTAGTAAATTAAGAGCCTACTTAAAATGTGGCCAATCTGGATTCGAATACAGTCGATCACGTGCTTCTCTTAATTTGGTTAATAATTTTGCCTTCCATATTATATAGGATTCTTTGTCCTTTGCAGGTAATTGCTGTGAATATGGATCAGTTTTATTCGTTAGTATTCGTAAATTTCGTCCGTGTTGTTGACATGCTCTTAATTCAGCCATAAATCCTTCATACGATGTAAAGTCAGTCAAACGAAATGGTGTACGTATTTGAATAATTTTTGTTCGATTATTGAAGCAGACTTGCCGAATATTTCGAGCTAATGCTATTGCAGCTTTCATACCGGAATTGAAACCTCTGAAGAGCAAATAAAGTGTGTAGAAAAATCATTAATGAATGGCAATAAATTAATTTATCATATAACTTCAATACAAATTTTTCTCTCAGGTCTCTGTCTATCATTATCTAGGCGCTATATGGAAGCTCCTGAAATATGTTCATTTTCTTCTTCGCCAGTCATAAATGACTTTTCTGCTTTTTTGATTGTTCGAAAAAAATTCTGTGTAATTCTGAAATTTTGACAGCTTATATCTGACTTTCAAGCTTGAAATGAAAAATACTTACCGACCAGGCCAAAAATGGACGCTGATCGCCGCATCACCAATTAAAAATGCCAGTTTTATACTTTCTACTTCTGTTCCATCATCCTTTTTTGTTAAATAATTTAATTCTTTTGTCACCTGATATGTGTGACGAACGTTTATTTCAATTGGTACGATTCGTTTAACATATTGCTTTGGAATCTTAAAGTAATCCAAACCCTGATAAACTGTATTCCACTCCGGTCCATTCCTATAACACGTAAATTTAAATTCATAATTATAAGAAAACATGAGTCTTAGCAAACAAAAAGTTTAGTAGCTGTTATAAGAAGTACCACACAATAGAAGTTTAACGGTCAGAAAGTTTTCACTTTTTAAAAAACGAAATTGCATTTTTGTCTGATATTCCAGGCAGAGTTACTACTGAAATATAAAGGTTCTTTCCTGCCGATTGCAAACTCCTATACGTAATTTTATGTAGACGAAACTTCACTTACGGCCTGGTATCGGGCAACCAAAGATTCAATGGTTGTTGTTTATTTTTTGACAACAAATCAAGACTATCTCTTAAGTCGTTATATTCACGTTCGGTTAAGCGAATGTTCAAATAACCACGTGTACTTGTTGACGAATTCACTGAAACAAATAGGAAAAGATTCAAAAACTGCGAAAACTTATAACTGATGACTCTACTCTCTAAAACAAAGCTCTATGTGATACCATTTTCTGCTGAAGGATTTCGAAATGGTTGCAATTCTCTAAAGCATATGATCTTTGAACTACAAATGACTTCATAGTAACCACATACCGTTGATATGGTACTGTTGTAGAAAAAACATTTCAAGAAAGCATACGAAACTATACGACCCAGTTAGAAAAGTTGATAAAGTTTTGTACAAAACGAATCGTGGGAAAATCATGACGAATTTTGTCACGTTCTACGGTATCATTGTCCAAAACCTTTTTTAGACAATGATACCGTATAAAGGATTCTGTAGCTACTACGAAACCATCTTAACTGTCAGAAGCAAGAAGTTTAAAGAATTGCAAAAATTAAACAATGCATGAACAGAAAAAGGTTTTGTATGGAGTTCTTTTTTAGAAAATATATACCTAAATATCTTGTTTGAGCAATAGACAGAATGCAGTTCAAGGCTTGATGCAATGGTTGATCATCTTTGGACAGAGGAATAACATCCTCAGGGCCTGGAATATCATAGGCGATGCCGCATGCAAATTCTCGTCCTTCGCTTCTTGACTCAATATTACAGTATTGTCGAATTTGAGATCGAACCCCATCAGCACCCACTAATATGTCAAAATCGCCGGTCAAAAGACACGGTGTTTCTGGAGTGATCCGCTCGGGAATCAGAACTATTTGTTGTTTTAACATGAACGGTTCCATTAATTCAAATAGACGATCTTCAACTTCACGAACAGGAATATTTCTTGATGAGGGCCAAACACGTTCATTAATATCTTTGAATAAACCTAGATAGCAAGAGACAAAAGGAGTTTTGGAAGCTATATGCCCAAAAATGTTACCTGAAAATGATTACCTAATTTAATATAGTCGTGTAATTGATTAATAACATGATCTTGGAGTGTGATAACTTCATCTCGTCGAATATTTCCTTCAGCGGGTCCACGCCATTTGACTCGCCCTCCATCACTGGCATCAGAAAACCAACGTTGTTCATAAATATAAATCAAAACGTTCTCACCCATCAATAAACACAAATTAAGTGCAAAAGTCAAACCGATTGCATCTAAACAAAGACTTTGAATTTATAATTGTCCCAGACACAATGGTCCTCATCTGTCTTCTGTTTAAGAACAATAGTTTTTTTTATAGAAAACTTCGGTTTTCTTTTAATGCTCGTTTGATACTTTAGAGACCATAGCATCGGAATGTCAATAATGTGAATATACATGTGTTTATAACTGAAATCTATTTTTCTGAGAAAATGATCTTACCTCCACCGGCAATAACCACTTTCAACTGTTTCTTTCCGTCATTGTTGGGTGGCACTTCAAGTAATGCTCTTGTACACTTATCCATAACTAGACAATATATAGAAGAATACTACTGAGATATATAATAAAGAACTATTAAGGAAATATATAAACGACCCTAGACTATTACCTGTTTATTAAATAATTTGTTGATGATATTGTCTTATATTATCTCATAGCTTTGGGTGTACATGCAAGATGCAACTACGCATTACAATTTAAACGATTAAAATGCGAAGTTGTTCTTCCGTTACACATTTATTTTTCTTCTCTTTTTCTATCTATTTGATATTCGCTTGCCGAAATTGTACAAATCACAAGGAAAGGTTGTGCAAGTTTATAGAGAAAAGGAAAAAGATTATTCATTTTGGCCTAGTGATCATACTAGTACTATATTTTTCACAGGAAAAAAGCCCTATTCGTGAATCCTCGATCTACAAAATAAAAATTAAAGAATGTTCATCTGTTTGTTCTTAAAAGTCAATTTTCTTTTCACATCGTGCTTGACTGAATCGGATTACAACAGTAAGTTATTCGGGCGATGATGGAAGACAAGTGCGATATTCAGTTAAAAAAATTCTACTGGGTTACTAGGACTATCCAACAATATCCTCCCATCATAGAAATCCTGCGTTGATTTCGGTACTAAGATTGCCTCCACGATCGTATCTGTTACAGGATCAGATAGGATTCGATTTGTTCATCATTTTTATGTGATTTTCATTTGCTCCAGGGGCGTCTATCCCCACCAGAATATATGAGGCATTTTGTACCACCTCGAAGGTTCGATCTCTCAGTGTACCACCTAAAAAATTAATTTCTACAGCAAAAAAGCGTACCACCTTACGTTTGTTTGAGGCATTGCGCCTCAAATGTCCCACAGGATAGACGCCCCTGATTTGCTCGTTTTTTGTTTCAAAAGTGGTATGAGATTGACTCTACAGGTATTGAAGGAATACTTTATCTTTAACTAGAACTGAGGAGAAGCGATATAAAATATTTGGTGACAGAAAAAATTGGACTGAAGATTGACCGGTAAGGGGTCACATCAAAATCTCCAAGAAACTATATTCCACATGTTTTTTCAGGGGCAACTGAGGGCTTTTATTTCAGTTCATTACCACTACAAAGTCCACAGAGTCTCATATTCCTGGCTCTCAGCCCATAGATACCTTGACGGAACTGTATGTAAAATATGAAGAGCCCCAAAAAACATTATCGTTTGTTTTTAGGGCTTTTAGTATTTCGATTGTAAGAAAGAAAAGTCGCAATTATTTCGAATTGAGCTAGTAGTGGATTTCGAAGAACGCACTTCATTCTACAAAACAAGACGCTTTCCAGGATTCTACGATATTCTTTCCGAATATTATAGGATAGGCGAAAAGAGAAAAAACGGTAACGCACAGAGATTCCAGTAGCAGAGTCACGCGTTTTGCATGAGTAATTACGAACTTTTTCTCTGCTTATTTGATAGAAACATGTCTAGCTTAGAAACAATTTAAAAAAAATACACTAGAAAACAATGAGCATAATTTCTGTTCAATAACGTGAATGAGCAAAATTGTACAAGAATTACAGCTGATTTGAATAATTTAACTCTTCCTCTATCACAACCCATGCAAAACAATTCAATTTTGTGGGTCATTTATCTAGATTCAGCTCCACGTACATCTGGATGCACGTACACCTGAATCTAGATAAATGGCCGAATTCAAAACGATGAATAAGCAACTTCTCACTTGCTTGTCTCACTGGTGATGTGTGTAAAGATCCACACAGACCGCGTTTTTGTTTGTTCGAGAAAAGCAGTCTAATCTATTCAGCACTTTTTGTATCTTCTTAACGATACTGCGAACTGTTATCGAAAGGAATTTTATCGAAAAATACTTTAGTGAAATTTTTTTACTGTAGGGTATGGTTACAAAACTTAAGTACGGATAGAATTCAGTAGATGGCAGAGTCATAACAGCGCATAGGAAAGCTGTTTTTGAGAAGGAAAACCATGAACCAAAAGCCAAAAAATATTTTCAATGAACTTTTAGATGAAAGTTCAGTGAATCTTTCTTAACCACTCTTCCAAGTAATTCCAATGGATCATGTATACAGTCACTAACGAGGAGAGAATGTCGATTATTGTACAAAATCTATCGGTAGGATCTGTTTACGATAATTTGTTAGAATAGAAGTCAAGGATTTTTTAAGAACAATTTCTAATACGATCTATTTCGACTCTGCACTATCTGCCTAGACTTCTATTGTTATGGAGAAAAATGCTTTTTTAATTAAAAAGAAAAGCGCTGCGTGTACTTTGTACGTTGTCGGACAGCAAAAAAACGCAGTCTATTATAGTATATTTTCAAAGTATACGCAGTGCATATAGCGGATAGACTTTGTTATTAGAAACATTGATAATAGAAACTATTGACTGTCCATCAAGCGTTCCCTCATTTTTCGATTTAGAGGGGGATTTATCTATTTTTCAAACTTTGCTAGTTTGTAGAATACATTCGTGAAATTTTCAGGTCTTACGGATATAATTTTGCTGAGAAAAAAATTAATTATCCAAAACTACCAAGATAATTTTCTTTCATCGAAACTCTTTTAGAAAACTTCGCTCGACCCTATATTTCATGTTAAAAACATGATTCTTGCGTAGACCGCCAAAGAAAAGTGTGAAGATCAGAGATTACCAACTGGTGGTGTTCAAAGCGCCAAACTCTCCAAAAGTGATCGTTTCTTTCATTTCTTTTTATAGAACAGTGTCATAACATATGGTCTTTCTATAGCTGTGCAGGTGTGGGCACAATAAAGACAATAAAGAGAAGGGAACGCTTCTGAATATGAGCCACGAATACATTAGTAACAGTCACTTTTTTTATAATTTTGTTTGATATGTAACACTGTAACAATAAATACAATGAAATATTTGTACTTTAAAATAAATGAAGTATTTCAACTCACACAGACACATAGAATAGCTATCATGTTGTCCGTAACATTTTGTGTAAGACGAGGTACTTCTTCACCTTTGGCGTTGCTGTCATTACTTCTGAAAAAATTACATCTTAAAAATTATTGTTGTTAAAAACTCAAATTTCCGTAAAATTTAATTTAAAAATCGAGTTTAGAAATTTCAAAAATTCCCTCGCTCATACCAGGTAGAATTTGATGTTGAACAACTTTTGTTTCACACTTCCTTTCAAAATATTGTGCAAAACTTCGTTCACGGCTTTCTTAAAAATACTTTTTGCACCAAAAATGGATCGGGCGAGTCAAATCTAAATTTCTTCGCCAAACTTGACCCGATAACGATGAAATTTTTTTGTGGATACATCTTGAAGTGCTCTATCTAAAAGTAACAGATTCAGGATTTCGTGTCGAAAAATTAATTTTTCGAATAGAGCAAAAAATTTAGACTAAACTTAAAAACATTTTTCTCAACATCTACAGACCTGGCAACTGAAAAAACTGTCGGGATATATATTTCAAAGTGTCGTCCACAAACTGGTAGAAAAGGTCCAGTGGATAGACCCTTCTCTTAAAAGACAGTTGAACGTCTATCGTGTTAGATGAAAAACTAAATTTTGCGATGTATATTGATGTTATTTATAATCACGATTTTGAGAGAATATAAAAATAATTCATTAGGAAAGCAACAAAGGTCAAAGATCAGTTTGCTTTTCTAAAGGAAGTCTATAGGAGAGACCGAGCTGTTTCGTATACTCTGTTCAGCTCCATCTATGAGAACGCTCACGTTTCGGATGAAATTCGTAAATCTACCTCTGTGCTTCTCTGAAAATGCTCAAATTGCACAACTTGTGATCTGTTGGGCGTGAATTCTGTAAGGCACAAATGTGGACTTTTACAAACTTTGGCTGTAATATATGTTGTGCATAGTCAAAGATTGACTTGAACAGATGCCTAGACGTATATTCTTTTCAGCTCAGTAAGGCGAGAAAAAGTACAAGTTCAGATTTAATCTTAAAACTATATTTTTTATAGTCTACTCTCCAATTTCCATTAACTTTCTCG
This sequence comes from Didymodactylos carnosus, assembly GCA_905250885.1. Taxonomy (NCBI): domain Eukaryota; kingdom Metazoa; phylum Rotifera; class Eurotatoria; order Philodinida; family Philodinidae; genus Didymodactylos; species Didymodactylos carnosus. The sequence continues at coordinate 10,244 of CAJNOQ010001016.1, read as the reverse complement.
AAGTTCTACGTGTATCTTTTCAGCTCAGTTGGACGAGAAAAAGTACAAGTTCATATTTAATCTTAAAACTATATTTAGTCTACTCTCCAATTTTTATTAACTTTTTCGAAGCTCTATACTAGAAAATTTTATACTAAATAAAAAAGAATTAATACTAAATTTTAGTATCTTTAATTTGTCTGATACCATACCGAACTCAAATAACGATACAAGATGGCGATTGTATTTAAGTACTTTTCACTACTTCTAATATATTAGCTGTTTTATATAGTCTTCAACTACACAGATGTTTCTGAAACATGGTCGACTATAGACGTCCATATCATCACTGTATCGTATGTTAACTGGTCTGTTGCTCATCAGTTTGTGTAATGTTTTTTTACAAGAAAATAAAAATGATGTAAAAGATCGAAATTGTACCACATCTTTCTCTATATTTAAGTCAGAGAGATGCTATACATATCAAGTCCCTTTTGTCTCTTAGCAGAGCGAAGAAGGAAGACATTTTTCTTTTCTTAGTCTTATTCGACTTCACGCGTGTACGAAGTAATTCGCACATTATAGAAGTTTACATATATTATAAATATACTTGATCGAAAAAAAAAATTAACGGTTGCACACACATACATACAGAGTGAATCCAAAATTGACCTATTTAAGTTTTTCGTCCAGCAGCTTTTTTAAAAAATTTCAAAAGTACGTACATATCAATTGGAATTACGGTCTCAATGAGAACGGAAAACATTATAATAGAAGTACCTTTTGGAAAGGTAAATTTTCTTGCAACACGATAGCAACTGATTTTACCTTCATCAGAACTAAATCCTATAAATTTGAATGAAACGAGTTACTATCTGATAGATGGAAGAATTCCACAAAGAAACACTATTCTGTGCATTCATTGTTCTCATTCTACTTTTATCAAGCTGACAAAACGCAATGTAATTCTTCTAATCAACAACTTTGGTTTCAGATCTTCTGCATACATAATCGCCTTCACACTTTTCGATGAGCTCTCTTTCATCGCATGGATTGGAAGAACAGTCGAATTGCTAAAATTTGTCTCAATGACATGCTTCTTTTTTACTTTTAGTTCAAAATAATAAATTAAAAATGTATTCAATGCATGCCATGCCAAGTCCACTTCGTTTGATTCCAGCTAGTCCCATGATTCCTACGAGTCCAATGACTGGCGTTCAAACATTTCTAATAACATTACCAGAATCAATGTTACAGCAAACAATGACTCTTAATCCTTGCCAATATTATCCAGATTTACAACAACAGCAGCTACCTATTTCATTCTCATCTCTTTCACAACATTTCCCACAATCACAGTGTGCAGCACTAATGACCGCCGCATCAGCCGTCATGACACCACATATTGCTTCATCAGCTGCAGCCACATTTTGTGCCATGAATACCAATCGAACAATTCAAGTATCATCACCATTACCATCACATTTTATTAATCATAATCATACGGCAACATCACAATCGTCAATACCATTTCTTATTCAAACAAATCAGATGATGTCACCAGTACCAGCATCACCTGTATCATTTATTAAACAGCAAGAACATATACAATCACAACCGGTACCATCAACATCATTATCACCCATTCCATTTCCTGTAATGGAAAAACAACCACTGCCAACGACAACATCAACAACAAAAGCTATAACAACATTAACTAATCGATTAATTGATTTATTGAAATCAAGTGAGTGTCTTTTTGTCAAAGCGAGCATCAATCTGTCAGAAGTCTATGTTAATCAGGAAAAACAGCCAGCTTTATCCACTCTGCATTCTATTTTTTCAAGGCACATGGTCATTACCAGTAAAAGTTGAATTATTAGATATATTCGGTGATAATGCCGCAACACCAGAATCAATCGATTACTGTACAAGTTATTTGACGGATATAGCCATATTTTTGGGTATACGTTTGGTAAATAATCTTTAGTCGAAAAATTTTGTCAAGATGAGCCATGTTCGTTTTATATTGTAGGTTAAATTACAATTACCAGCAAATGATGTTTGTCCAAATATATGGTCAATTCTGTGGAAAAATCGAATGTGTTATCTTGGCTATGGTAAGAGAGGAAAAAAACCTTCTAATTTTTTGACTTTTTATTGTTTTTGTTTTTTTTCAGTTACTCATCGACTTGTAATTCAACAAACAGTGGAATGTTTCAGTTTAAAATCAGCCTATGAATACAATGAATTACTTGATGAATTAATTGAACGTTGTGGACGAGAAGATTTTAATCGAAAATATATGAATCGATTAATACGATTATTCATCAAAGCAAAATGTCTTCGAGTAAGACGGGAAGGTTTGCATGTTCTCTCTTTAATTAAACGTGTTTTGTTTTATTTTGTCTACAGAAGTACCATGAAAATTCAATGGTATTGGTAACAATGTTAGAAGGTGTTGATAATTTAGAAGAATTTTGTTTAAAACATGATATGACATTGGTTCGATTATTATTAATCGAAGGTTCGTAGTCATCTTTCTACCAAAAAAAAAAAGGAAGTGTTTTATATATTATCTTCTTTTCCTAGGTTTTCATTTTGAACCAGAAGAATATTCATTATTATTATGTGGTAATGATTCATTAGTTGAACATGTTCAATCGTTTGTAGAAAATTGGTATTCAAATTATTCACTTTCAATGTGTATCCAAGATGTATTTGCTGCACAACAACGGGCCTATGATCCATTTGATTTAGATAAATTTTGTGAAGAAATGGAGGCATTTAAAGCATATTCAGGTTCGTAGACATTTTTTTAGCATATTGTCGACAGAATAAAATATTTCATTGATTAATTTTTGTTTCTAACATAAATTTTATCTTTGAAAAGAGATGGCCGAGTTTTTCCGATTAAATTGGTGTTTTTTCCACATGTTTAGAAGTTGAACAAATGTCACCTGTATGTATTTTAAATTCATTACAAGCAATTGTCAATATATTGAGTATTTTGGAACAAAAGGCAGCTGATCATTGGTGTCAATATCATGGCCCATTTCAAATTATTTCTAAACGTTCAATTAAACAGCCTACAGCCATGTCACAATATATTCTTTTACCACCATCAGGTCAACAAAATAATTGTGGATCAGATGGTGAATAATTTATTTATTTATTTATTTATTTATTTATGTATTAATTTATTGTTTGTCGTGTTTTGTACTGTTTTTTTTAATGATGAAATCTTCTCTGTTTTTACAAAAAGACAATTGATGCATTAGTCAAGAGAAACTTCGCTATTTTCTTCTAAAAACTGCATTTGTTTTTTTCCTTTAAAAAAAATAATTTTTTTGTCTTTTTGAATAGAATCTTTTTTCTATATATATTTTTCTTTTAGTGAGATTTAAGAAAGAAAGATTAATCTCACAATTTTTTTTGTTTAATTGAGAATGAGAGTGTGTGCACAGATGATGAATTTCTGAATATTTTTTTTTTGCTATTGTTCTTTCTCAATTTGTTTGAATATTTTGTGGTCAATATGTGCTCTTTTGTTCTGTTTAATTCATAATCTTGTTGTTTTCACTCAATAAAAAGAATATATAAAAAAAACAGTGGGGGATATTTTTTGTTGGATCCGATAGAACGTTTTAGTCATCGTAGTCAAATTTCCTGCGGAAAATCTCGCAGAAGCCATGCAGTAATGAAAAGGAGAATGAGCTCCTTCAAGAATCCTGCTTACGGACTCCCGTTTTGGTAGGACTTTCGAAGGACTTCAACTCGGTTCTCAGCAAAATCCCTATAGAGTCACATTCACGCAATCTCAATTTTGTTTAGAAATTCTCCGAGATTTCCGCTGAAACTGCACAAGACATTTTCATTTTTTTGTTTTTGTGGTACACATCGTATATGAAACACTGATTTCATGACAAGTTTTCCGTCACATGAATGATTAGCTACTAAAAAGGTTGGCTTATAATAGCCTAGACTGAAGACACACTGCTTGTCCGATTTTTATGAGATCAGCCGTTACCAGACAGGAAAGGTACTGGCTACGATCAGAACGGATACCGATTCGCATCTAGTCTGATAAAAATAAAATACTTGATTCGAACTGACTGGTACTGTTATTTACCTAGCCCCAACTTTCATTTGAACGAGCAGATGGAATACCAAAATACTAACTTGAACATGGAAAATAAGCTAAAAAGTGTCATTTAATGGTACATCACAATAATTAAAACGAATTATTGTGCTGTAGTATTAAATATTCCTATGAGTTTTAAAAATTCGGCCGTTAAACAAGAACGGCGTGGATGACATTGTAAAAAATGTGTCTGATAAAAATAAAACATGACAAAGTGTTGTTAAGGTTAAACGCACCCACATGATTTGTTCCGGAATTGTTAATGATAATAATAACAACAATAATTTATTCAATCACCGGTGGATGAGAGGTCATCAGTCTGTAAAACGATGTTAGATCTAGATATACATAAAAAAGTGTAACAAAAACTAAGATAAAGAAAAAAGAAACCGATACTAAATGAACAACAGAAAAAGCAAACAACGACTACAAATATAAATAAAAGTAATAAACAAATAGAAATAACCGGAAGAAAAAAGCAAAAGAAATAAAAGATGGCACACAACTGTGTTGAAAATATGGTCAAATAATGTTGTCTTAAATGACAAAACTGAAGTATAAATAACTGACTATGGACGACTATTCCAATCAGGCATTGTAAGCCAAAAAAAAAAGATTTTTAGAAGAAAAATTTTGTGAAAGAGGTGGAATACAAGCATAGGTGGTGTGTTGACGACGACGAAGAAAGAAAGTAGGTGGTTGTATTGTATAAAATACTTGGAGAGGGCTTAAATAGTGATACATTTTATAGAAATAAACGAGATGGAAATATTTCGGAAGTTTAAAAGTTGAAGAGCTAAATAAGAACCATGAAGAGCGGTAATTAAAATTCTGAGGAATAACGCGAGCAGCAAAATGGTTCACAGAATCAAAAACCGAAAGAGAAAAAAAACTATCATACAGAGCACAGCAGTAATCAAGTTCAGATAGAATACAAGACAAATAGATTCGACGTCGTACCTCAGGCGAAGATACGCCCCAAAACACCAGGCTTGGGCTTCCAGCTCCTGGTACCCTGCATAAACACGGACACACACACACACGTACACAACCCACACGAGCCTGGTTTTAGCTGAAAAGTTTTCAATAATAGACATTTTTCTTAGTTAAATAACGAGACTAAAATAGGTTTGACTCAGTATTTCTTTGCATAAAATGACTAATTCCTCCTCATGATAGATGAAGTTAAGTACACATTTAACTTTATTCAGTCCGCTTGTTCTTTGCACATATATTTAACGAAACCCTGGAGATCAAGATTTTCTCTTAGGTACTGAACATTTGCTGTTACTTCTGGACTTGTCAAAATGACTTTATCACAATCACTCTCCCTTCATGAAGAAAACTGGGCGAGACAAGAGCATTGCAAAGATATATGCTATCTTCGTTGCCAGTGAAAAACGTGCAATTCTCTATTCTATATTTTATTTTTTTGTTTATTTCGTATTATTATATATTACAGAACCCACATAGAACGAATTTATCAAAATTCATTTATATAACGATCACTTTCAATTACGACATCATACACGAACTTCTCTTCACATCTATCTATTACGTTTATTTTTATTATATTCTGAGCAATTTGTCTTAAATGTCATCCTTTGGTAAGTTTTCCAATTTATTTGAAATTCAGAAATGGGAACAATAGCAGCAGTTAATTGAACGATGATTCATAGGGCGTCTTTGTTTTTACTTTTTCAGTAAAATGTCATCCTATATCAATAAAGTAGCTGGAATTCTTTGGATTAGCTTTTTCAGAAACGCAAACCGTCTTTAATTCGCAAAACGAATTTTGTTTTTGAATAATAGATCTGAAAAAAAGCCAAAGAAGCAATTTGCATTTTCAAAGTCGTAACTGCTAGCTCTTTTTTTACCGTTTTCTTGTTTAGATATATTCCAGTCATCAAACGGAAGTAATAGTAGTGGTAATGGTGAGAATGGCGGTAAAGACGACAATGATGATACTCCAATAACCGCACATGTTGTTCGGAATATTATGGAAAAAGTAATGAGCACTCCATCGACGACAAGTTCACACTTTTTCAATGAATTTGGTTATTTACAATCATCAATTACCGATGAATATGATAGTCCATTACTAGGCTTTACCGATGTTGCAAATGATTCATCTCAAGATATGTTGATGTTGTTACAACCACCAGACAATAGTAGTGGTACAAATAACGAAATAAACCATCGTCAACAACAACATGATATATTTCAACAGGTAAGTTGTTGAAAAATCAGTAAGAAATGAGCAATAACTTTAACTATAAGTGAACGAATCCGAAATGTTCTAGAAAATTTGACGGATGATTTTTTTCAGATTTTATATTTTATAAATAAAATTATTATTAGTTATTTCACAGGCGTTCTAAACATTAATACAGCATCGCTGTCTGTCATGAGTTTTCTTTAGGGCTATATTTTTAACTGTTATCCCCTCATTGTATCTTGATTTTAGCTTGGAAATTCATTTCAACAGCAACAACAATGTTATTATAATGATTCACCTACATCAGTCAATTTACTTTCGTCGTCAGCTTCAACGTCGATTAGGGGTGATGATAATTTTGGCAGTGTCATTATTGGCAGCCAACGACGCAATGAAAGTGTTCATACTAGAGAAAATAGTCTCGATTCGAATAACAATGATAATAAAAAATTTATTGCCAAACGAGCTAGAATCGATATGACCGATCATGTTGTACAAGCAAGATGTTTATATTTTATGCTGGGTAAGGTAGATGTTTGTTAATAGAAAGATTTTTGATTATGATTCATCATATCTATCGTTCAACCTTTCAATGATAGTTAACAAAAAGAATTCTGAAGAATTTAACTTTGTCTGAAGTAATAATTCAGATCGATAAAATCAGTTATTTTAACCCAGAAACGTTGTGTGAGATCTCAACACATGAATTATGCTGTTCTCTCTTGATATTTAAGGTATTAAAATGAAATGTAAATTTTGTTTTGAAAATGGTGAATCATTTGAAGTTTATCGTTCTCATATGTTATACAATGGCGCTGGTACAATATTATGCCCAATACTGCGGGCTTATATTTGCCCAAAATGTGGGGCTACTGGGGATTTGTCCCATACATTACGCTATTGTCCAATGCAAACACAACCAATGCAGTTATTAACATTGGATTAGACATGTTGTTAGAAAGATGCTTAGAGATTGTTTAGCAAATATGTACATATATTAGATGTACATAGAAGAAAGTGTTTTTATTTCTATGAAAAGCGAGATCTGCATTTTAATATGTATATAAGAATGTTCACATTTTATTATTTTACTTATTTCCTTTTGCCTATTTGTGAGTTTTTCATCATTCTCTCTTAATTTTAACTGTAAAACAGTAATCTATCAATGAAACAAATAATAATTGTAGTTGTTAGAAATTTCTTGTTTATTTTGCTCAATGTATGTGTGATATTCTATTGTTGATGTAATTTGGTTATTTTTGTTCTCTTTTACTCGGGGTATTATCTTACTATTTCTTTCTAGCTCTTAGTTCTATTTGTTTTTCATTCGAGAACAAAACCGACTAATTATAATTATAATAGTTGTGTGGTGAATTTTTTATTCTTGTGTTGTTTTTGTCTTTCTTTTGTTGTTGTTTTATTTTTGTTAGGAAATAAGTAACAAGATAAACATTTATGAAAAGTCGAAATGAACGTCAGAAACGAAGAATGATTAGAAAACGCTAATGTCCGGTTATTAACAGTATTTTGTGGAAAAAAATGATCGAATTCATAATTGAAAATTGACTTGTGAATATCTATGAAATTGTGTCAAAAAACCTCGATAAAAGTGGCTCGTAAGCAAGAGGCGTTTTGAAAATAGAAGGTAAATATGACGTTACAAGACTACCTATCAATTTTGGTAACATTAGTACTATTACTGTGAAGTATTCTTGCAGGTTAAATCCAAAGCTGATTATTTTTTTAAATTCACTTAGAGCCATTTTGAAAAATGAGTTTTATTTTTATTTACTAAATATCAATATGATGTGACATACTTTATTAATACTCGAAAAAACTTGTTATTTTTGTATCAATTTAATACAAAAATCTATAATTATGAGTGCGGTGATACAATTTTTAAAACATGTTTTAAATGATAATACCTATACCAACATATTGCTAGATAACTTACATTTACCTATTGCAGCATTTTTTTTTTTGTTTCTATCAAACCAACGCACGTAGAACTTTGTATTTGTTATACATAGTTTCCGTGAACCAGCTGAAGAAAGTCCAGATAAAGCTAATCCAGAGGCTCATTTTAAAACATGTTAAATAAGTAAATTTGAGTGTGTAGTAAGCATTGCTATTTTTATATAAATATAAATGCCGTATTGTTCCATAAAATAGTTTATTTTTTTTTTACTGAACGTGGGATTCATGGCACAAACGTGTGTTGATCAGTCATGCATCTAGCCAAAAGAGATTCAATGAATACATACAACAAGAAAAAACATGAGCCGATAAAATCTTCACGCTTAAGAGCAAATATGTCTGATATCAGGCGTCAAGGAGGCAATAGAAAATGTTAGATCACAGTGAGCATGGTAACAGCTCAACTGAGTGTAAAAAAAGAGCAAACAATCTAGAGAAGTTGGTAAGTTTGGTACGGACGTTGCTAACACTCAGATAATACTTATGAATTTGGTGAGTCTTCCTCATCCTTAGTTACTCCATTTACATAATCAAAAGTTTTTTTTTAGGAAATATTTATATGTGCGAGCAAGTGGATTCGGCGTACTCCCAAAATCGCTATTTATACTGCCACAAGCACCTGAAATATTAATCACTTCGACTTTTAATGCATCAAAATCATTTTCCTACGTTAAAACACATTGTAGGCGTCACGAGGCCAAATGATGACTAATTACTTACACTATTTATTTCCGAATCGTTGTTACGTCAAAAAATGCATTTAGGTAAAATCATCTAGAAAATTGACGAGAATCAACTTCAGAAGTCCACGGTTAAAAAATACTTGACCATGGGTATTTATCGATACTAATGCATGCCAAATTGCATGCAACAGAATTTCTGAAGTGAAAAATAGAATATAATTTCAAAAATCCGGATTTGGATACATGGCAATAAAGACCCAGAGAATTGTAACAAAAACAGTATCCTAATGTGACAGTAAACACACAAGAATATATAGACCTGTAACAGTTCCAGCTCATAAGTTCAGCTCATTTGAGCGAAAGAACTGTTGAACAGTTCTTTTGAAAGGAGCTGATATGTTTGAACGGCTTTTTTGAATTTTTAAAAATTGAAATTTTTTGAATTTTTTGAAATTTTTTTGGCTAAAGCTTTCACGCTAAAGTAAGAGCTTGCTCAACTCGAAGCACTGGAGAAGAACCGTGATACATTTGCGTCATTCAGTTCCCAGTGAGAGCGCATTCTTAATCGCAGGCTATGTTGCTCGAAAAACACGGTCTTCTCTCTCAGCTAAAAACTTGAAATATTCAACGTTCCTAAACAACTGCTATTCTTTGCGGATGTATTTTGCTTTTAAATACACATCGATATCTCCTTTTAATTTGAAAAAAAAAATTCAGTGGTTCTTTTTGTTATCATCATCATATGAAAAACTAGATAGATGGACTAGCTCCAAATGAAAGTATTGGTGAATGTACACTAAAACAGAGTAATAAACAAATTTCTGTATATCACTAATCCTTCTTGAGCTACGATATTGGCCTACTATTAATCATAAATCTAGTAGGTTCAGTTTTATTTTCGCTTAACTCATTGACTATAATAATTTGATGTATCTTTGCTGATGTACACAGTTTATACCCATTAATCAGTCGTTTTCAGTGATAATACTAGTTTTTTTTCAAATAACTTTAAGAAACTTCAAAGTATATTCTTAGGGGTATGACAGTTCTATATCAACTCCTATCATAGGAATTGTTGAAAAGTTCTTTCGAACGGAGCTGATATGTTCGAACAGGTCTTTTGAAAGGAGCTGATATGTTCGAGCAGCTCACTAGTCGTCTAGACAAAGTTTAAACGTCCCGAATGTTCATTAGACGTTCATATCAGCGAAGTCCTGCAATCATAAATAGAAGCATGTAAAAT
>CAJNOQ010001015.1:0-37406 GCA_905250885.1 Didymodactylos carnosus | reverse complement strand
CAGCAACAAAGCTGATTGCGCACGAACCAAGTTGGGATTCTTCATAGTCCATGAGGATCTACATTTTAAAAATAGTCCCACTCAAAAAGATTTTTAGCACCTCAGGAGGTTCCCTCGTAAGACCGGAGATTTTTTCGAAAGATTTGGACTCAAACTTGAGTTTTTGTGTTTCGAGTCCGACTGATTCAACTTCTTGCATAAATCAACCAGCAAATTTTTAGTTTTTCAATATCAGCATGAAATATGCAATAGAAGTTTACTTATGTAACTTTTTCTGTTAAAATAAGATTGATGTGTTGTACGGCATAAGAGAGAAGAAATATGAATAACGATAGCCAAAAAGATTTGAAAAAATTATCGGATTCGCTTTTCTTACTTCATGACCCAGTACCCCATCCCATCCCACCCTGGACGCGTGCAGTCCTTCATCATGAATGACAGAGCTTACGCTTGTTCTCGTTCAGGATGGAGAAGTTAAACTTCGACAGATATTGAGTGAGCAAAACAAAATTTTTTGGCAGACACACGCTATTTTATGAAAAAAGACGAAAAATATGACAGACAGTTCAAAAAATTTTTAGAGCGAGAAAATCAGCGTTCTTCATCCCTCTCATCGAAAACATTATTCAACGATCAAATGTGACATCCTTTAGATTGGATATTTCAACATATCTCGACTGAGAACTCGAGCTAAAGCAACAGACTTTAGTGCTTTTGTTTTTTTTTGTATTCGCAATTATTTACTTTTTCTCTTATTTTGATGGTATCCATTTATTTTGGAACACTGATCTTCCATTCGAGCGCTTCATTTCAATCAGTTTTAAAGTTAATAATTGAATAAGCAGCGTTTTTGTCGATTCCCATATTTTTAAATAAGTTTAACAAGAATTAATTACTCGATCGTTTAAGCCTACTTCTCATTCGAGCATAGTGGCGGATACAATGAGCAAAGGGAACGAGTGTTGCTCTTTTTACCAAATTAATTTGCCCGAAACAAATTATTTTCAGAAGAGAAGCAAAAAAAATTAAAAAAAAGAGCTTTTTAGCGAAATTGAGGATAGATCATTCTCAAAAACATTAGCATAATTTTAATGTATTGAATCACATGAGTTTTTTCCTTAGAGCAATTTTATGAGACATTTTACTTCCCAGCTACAGAATCCTGTGTTAGTCAATATTAATACATGCAGGTAGCACCAATATCAGTAGCAATTCTATTTGATAAAAATTTCTATTTTGTATACTTACGTTTTTGAATATGAATTAGATTTTTTATTATCTTCCATTTCTTCGTAACTATCATCATAGTTAAATTCGTCTTCAATTTCACTTTCATCATCAGCAGTAAGCTTTGGATCAGTCATATCATAATGTTGCCATACATCATTTGAATGATATGTAGTTGAAACGTGACGATTTTTTGTTGTTGTTGGACGTTTGACTAGTGCTGTTGGTATACGTCTTAGACGATTAATCGGTGAACAGGATAAAGATTTTTTTCTTAATGACTTTTTATTCTGATTATTATTGTTGTTACTATTAAATAATAAATAGCGTGTTAAATGTGGATAAACGTTACGTGTGGTTTCACAGGCAGCCGTTAAAATTTCTTGAGCTAACGAATCACAATAATGTTCAACATTGGCTTTGTTAAGTTCAGAAAAATTATTATTAAATGGACAACAAGAACAATGTGATTGATGTTGTTGACGTTCTTGTTTATTAGTTGTATTTGATACTGAATGATAGCCGGACGATGCTGTTGATGTTAATGATACAGATTGGTTAACATTGTTATTAGTTCGTTTTGACTTCTTTTTTGACTGTTGTTGATCACATGAACAACGATAATTATTTGATGCACGTTTATTACCTAACCAATAGCTACCAAATAATAAACTACCTAATGCTAAACTACAGGCACCAGCAACACCAAACACTTTACTAGAACTGCCTGCCGATGATGATTGGATATTCATTATTTGATTATTAAACGTTCTTAAACGATGACGAGAGCCAGTAGAGCTAAAAGATGAGAATAATCGTAGAATAAAATAAATTTAAACATATTGAGAAAGAAACAAAAAAAAGATAGGAAGGGAAAGAGAGAAAAAATACTTGACGAAATGAATAAGAGCAAGAGAAGCAATAATTTTATTTTGCACAGGTCATCTTGGTTATCACTACATTAGTCCGTTGTCTTTTGTTGATAATCTGTTTTACTCCCAATATCAAAATACTGTTGTAATGGCTAAGCAGCGACATAGGCAACACACGTATATTGCGTGCAAATAGTTATTGATTCAGTTTTCTTATTAATACAAGCAACTTTTTAATTTTGAATTACATAGGCACACAACGCGCAAACAGTAAGATTAGTATATCATTAAACTAACAAAAAATGACAATCTCTACATATTTCTTATTAGAAAAGGGATTTCTGAAAGCAGCAGTAGAAAAACATAAAATTCTCCATTTTTCTAATGCTTAAATCTTTCTTAATTTGATAAAGCATTTTTCTTTGAATTTTCTATTATTTCCTTATATGAGCGAGTAAATCATGCGGAAACTTTTTCATCTGCATTATTAACTCACAGACAATATGATATCACTTGTTTTATAACACATAACGTATCGTTTTAAAATACTCTTTTGTACTTAGCATTCGTGTATGATATTCAATCAGAAAAAAATGGTGCACAAAAAAAAGTGTAGCTAATAAAGACAAAAATATATTGACAAAACAGATCACACAGCAAACGAACTAAAGGTCACTTCGCTTTTGTTACAAAAAAAGGCACATCAGCACTCAATGTATACCTTATTAATGATAAGACGTTGGAATAAGAAACAGTAGGTGGTACAAGGCGATATTTTGATTTCTGTATATGTACTCGTTTCGATGTTACTTTCATTGTACTCGTTCGGGACTATAAACAAGCTTAAATAAAGACGAAAAAAAGCCATCCTATGATGAGTATGAACGATTGAGTCTTGAAAACTGTATTACTTCGATTTTGAATTCTATGCCATTGTTTTCCATCTTACGATTTTACCGTTCTATTTCAGAAAAACTTCATAAAAAGTTCTAAGTTAAACTTTCGATTTTCGATCCTGCAGATTTGAACTTTTTCGATATTAGAAAAAGTCTTTCTCTCCCTACAAACGTACTATGAATCATCACTACTCTGAAAACGTTTATACTTGAGAAAAAAAAGACAACAGCAGGTTAGTTTAGAAATAAATACTTACATGCTCCACGTTTTAGATCTCTTCGATTAGTATGTTAATCTAGAACAATTCTAAATCTAGAAAAAAATATAGTTACGATGAACACATTAAATGAAATGCACTTAAAAATCTGTATTGAATTTGCACTATATAGTTTTTTTCGCTTCTCTATACGTAAAAAATAGACGAACGCCGATGTGTATTATAATAGTAATATTTGTTTTCAATCTTTGCCACGCGACGCCTGATGACGCATCTGACACAAAGTAATATAAAATGAAAAGAAAATACTTTTATCGAAACATATATGTAGCTATATGTGTGTATATATACTATAAAAGAGTTTTTTCTTTCGCCGCATTGTATTCTCGTATATGTAGACATTACAGGATGCATTCGACGAAGAGCCAGAGTTACAAATTGCACGTGCTGATAACTAGTTTTAATCATATGTTTTTTTTTCTCTCTCTCCTCTACTATATCATTAATACGAGTAAACTCACTCTACTACTACTTAATGATGAATGGATATTATTTATAGCATTTTTTCAGTCATGAGAACAAAAAGAAAAACATATTATGACGTTTTATACGATAATAATACTGTTTTTTACCTATATACAACGCCATTATAGCTGACCGTTTATCTTTCCTCTATTAATGAATGCTCTATAAAAACTTAGCTATTCAAGGTTGCCCATCCTTAAAATAACCGCCACATATCTTAGTATTAAAATCTAGCTGTTTTTCCTCAGAAATATTGACTTTTTCTTCGTTTTATCGACAAACAGTTACACTGCGCACATAATTACGATTACCTTTAATCGTGATTGTTAATTGTGATTAAACTAGTAGTGTAACCGCTACTTTAATCACGATTATTTTGAAAATCATGAGTAAAGATAATCACATTCGGAAGATGATTATCTTTAATCGCGATTAACTTTAACCGCCTCGATTAAAAAAAGGACCATGATAGCAGCGCTTGCATACGACTACTCAGCTGCAATAATTAATCAACCTAAAGTCTGTTTTGCCCACTAAAGAATTTTTCTGGCATTACTATACTTTGTTACAGATCGATAAATAATTAATTAATAATAATTTTATAATAATAACTTTTTTTGTTAAAAATGACTACGCAGAGTTACAAGAATAAAACGAAGGCAAAAAGATCTTGGTAGTCTGAGGAAGAAACAAACTTGCTGGTAAATTTGCTAAAAGATGAAATGATATCGAATGAAATAGTAAGTCATCGGAATTGTGGTGCCTGAATAAGTACAAGAAAGTTTATTAGCAGCCGATGTCAACAAATCTATTGATCAAATTAAAGAGTGTTACTGTATTCATGTTAACTCTCCCAACACAAAAGTGAATTTTCTCCTACGCACTGAGTATTTATAGTAATAGCTATCACGAGTTAAATCACGATTGTCTTTTTAATCATGATTAGTGCGGTTACACACAATTCTGTTATTTGTACCTTCAATCTTGTTACTTAGTAAAAAGCATATAGAACGAATTTTTATTTTTAGAATAAATTGGTAGCAATTTTTCTTTATCGAAACAGTTGTAAAGTGATTTTGTTTTTCATTGCGTTTGCTTATGAGTTTTTTGCAGCACATCCAGCTCTTTTCCGTGTTAACTTACAACGGTGAATTTATTAGAGCAAAAAATTCCGAAAACATGATGGAAATATTAAAAGACGTGTGTTGTGAATAGTTCTGTGCTTTCTCAGACACTGGAAAACAGTCTGTATACATTATTTTAACGCATTAGTCTGCTTATTTTCAGTTTCGGTTTTAAAAATTTTTGCCAGAATTTTTGAACTATTAGTTTATTGCACGACTGTGTCTGATGGGATCCCGTCGTTATAATGCATCGTTACTGTATCGATGTTCGCTCAAATCTTAGCGAAAACTGACTCCACTTAGAATCGTAGAATATATAGATAATTTTATTTCAATAGAATAATTGCTGTTTTATTTCAAATAGCTAGAGATACATTTGTTTGTGTGACGAAAAATTAAAACGAGCAAAAGCAAGAACAGAAGAATGATTTTCAAAATTTCCCTATGTAGAAATATACGTAAACAAAGGATATCGATATTTGTAGCAATTATTTACTTCGTTTATTCATTATTATTTTCCACTGCTGTTTCAATCTGATTTGTAAGAAATTATATTTATATATCTAGATGAAGTGCATAATTGATCAGGCTCAAAGAGAACAATGAATCAATTGTCAAGATCTCTATTATACGGGATACGTTTCTCGATCTTATTTACTGAATCAAAAATCTACTGTTTGATTTAAGATACTAGCTAAGAGATATAAATTGTAACTCTTTCATTATCCTAGAAATAGTGAGTGGGGTGCTTTTATAAAAGAGAAAGTATCTAGTCGTACATAATTCGAGAAAAATTGCATTTTTTTGACTAATGAGACTTGACAAGGATTTTTCTTTTAAGAATTGAATTGATAAGAGAATTATACTGCGAAAAAGATTCAGAATATTGAACTTAAAAGTCGTTCATTTGTCACATGCACAAATTAGAAATAAAACGTTTAATCTTGAAGTACAAAGGTTTGAAATAGATATGAATCAACCTCGTGAAAATAGATGAAGAACAAACTCTAAGACTAACCTAGAGACGAGTAAGTCTGACTATTTCAGAATCTAAGATTCTAATATGATAAGATTGTAGAATACATCGGATTCCACATTTGAAAAACAACAGAATTACTAAACTTGGTACAAAAATCACAGAAATTCATTTGTAGGGAATTCCTCTTGTTAGATTGTGCCATATTTAAATCATCTGTTGGTTAAAAATGTGGAAAAAATTTGATACAATTATTCAATGAGTTTGAGTTGCTCAAAAACGAAAAAGTGCAAGAAATAAGCATAGTTTTTCATCTCAGTCCACGTACTATTACATACAGATATGTAGCCTATATTCTACATATAATTTAGATGAGAGGCACGTGTGTGGTTGACGATCCCTGCAAAAAATAAAAATTTGTAGATACCGGTTATGTACGGGTGTGCGCCGAATAATTTTTTTCTGAGCACCGATGCGAGATTTTGACAGTGTTTCTGGCATCGATGTGCACTCGTGCACAACCAGTACTGAAAAAATCTGTTCAATAGATCGAAAAACACCACTAGACTATCGGTGATACTAATCTAAAACAGGCGAATAAATGAGAAGTACTTGATCGAATGTTTTTCTTTTGTCCTGTAAAAAATATTTTACCAGCACGGGTGCGCATCAGTGCCATCTAAAAAGTTCGTTTCACTACTGGTGCGCCTAAGTGTCCAATAATTTTTTTTCTGGGCAACGATGTGTACCAGTGCCAGAAAGGATGTAAAACTTTCGCACCGATGCCGAAGTTTTGTTTTGTCAATTTCTGTCTATATTAGCACCACAGTATACTTCTGATATTTCGAATGTCCTTCTGACTTCATATTTTCCCCCTCATAAAAGAAGTGCCGAGGCAATGCCGCATGGTTTTGGGATGTCAATGTGGTTCTGATCAGTGCCGCACTCTAATACAAAATTTAGTATAAACAATCATAATAAAAAACTAATTAAATTGATTAAATAAATTTCAGTGCGTTACTTTTATGACAGAAATATATCGGGACTTGCTTGGGACGGGTGCGCACCGATGCCAGTCAGTGTCAGTGCAACGTGGTACGCCGGGCGCATGGATGCGCACTGGCAGTGCGGATGTTTTTTTGTCAGTGCCACACTGAAGTTTCTTTTGCAGGGATGTTTTGTTATTTTCGTTTTAAACGAAACATACAAAAAAGAAAGGTTCTCTATCTAAAAGACTTGTTGTTTTCTTAAGATGATGATGCGATCATTTTTTACGCAGTTTATATGGAATTAGCAGCTTAAAAGCCTCAAGAAAAGCCTTTCAAAAACGTGACTTTCTTCAACCTAAACTTGCGTGTTCTACTGCTCTTGGACTCAACTCAGAAAGTTGATATCTTGTACAAAAACGAGATTTTTGAGCCAAGAAATAACCTTTGTCTTTTGTGTTCGACATTCTGACAAGAAATGCAAGGAAAAGTTTCAGTAGAGTTCTCTCCCCATTTTGAGCTACGATATCAACTAAAATAATTCTTTTTGCTGTAGATAGATTTTTCTATGATAGAACTTAATTACATCATGTTCTCGACAGTAAAGCATGATGTATGTAATAATGGGATGAAAAATAATTCAAACTGTTATAGAACGACAACCCACTTTTATGTTCTGTACATATTCTTTATCCTCTCCTCTGAACTAAATCAGTTTACGCACAAAAGGTCGTCTCGAAAATATCTCAGTTAATCAACATTGTCACAAGAGAACTCTACTTGTTCTTGTCTATCCAATTCCACCATACAACTGTCCTATAATGTTTTTTCTCCTATTTTTTATCCGCTCATTTCACGAATTTAGCTAGTCGGACTGTCAGTTAATACTACCGCATGTACAAAAACTGCAAAAGTCGCAAGAAATTTTGAAGGTTTTGAAGATCCAAGGTGCTAGACATCAATTCCAACAAATTCGTCAAGAGGAATAGCCACTGATTCACACGTTTCCACCTCCCAGACCTTGTGGTCAAAAGTTAATTGTCCTATGTGAGTAAACAGAGAAATAGCCAGTTTTTTTATGTAGCTCTAGGCTTAGAATTAAAGGGATTTTGCTCAAAGACTCGACATTTTCCAACAAAAAATATGCGCCAGACTGCGTTAAATTCTATCCCCAAAATATTTAATTACGCGTTTAATTTGAAAATCTCATTATTCGGAGCAGCGGTTTTGTGACTTTGCATATTATATCAGTAAAGACTAACCTTTCCCAAGATTCTAGCGGTCTGGCAACATTCTGTTCCAGATTTTAAATTTGGTACAACGTGGCAAGACGAATAGAATAACGGCATAGACATCACTACCTATATTCTCTTATTTACACTAATCTTATACATTAAAATAGAATCTATTCCTTTATTCGTTCAAAAATAAGCACAAAAGACCTATATTCTATTCAAATGTATAATTTAGCCTCTTGAGCAACCATCTTTGAACTTCTTCCACATTTTTCTAGATATTTTTAATATTTCTCTTTAGCTCCTATACTGTCTCGAAATATTTAACAATGTCATGCTAAAAGTGTGACAATTGTAACACTTTTAGTATGAGATTGTTACACATTTATCGTGACATTTCAGGACAGTGTTCTAATAGGAGCTATTATTTGAAGCTAAAAGGAAACAATAACAACGATACATAAATAAACAAATTATAGCTGATAGACAACTGGATGAGCTACACAGCCATTCATTTGGAGTATAACAGTCTAACGTGTACTAAGTTGCGAATGCACTTTATCCTTGTCCTGTTCAATAAATAAGACTATTCTTTTAAAACTCAACAACTCGTTATAGCACACCTTACTCTTATTTGTATCATTAACCAATATAAATTGCCTGCAGGCTTGTTCATCTTTAGATTGGTGCGTATCAAAAGAGTGATGATTCATAGACTGTCTGGTGGGTAAAGATAACTTTGATTCAAATCAAACTGATGTAGAAATCGTTTTGACTGTAGCTTTCTTCACCTGTAGAGAAGAGAGGGGAAGAATCATACTTTTCGCAACTGCAACAAAAAAGGCGCAGAATCATTCATTAATTTCTACGCGACACAACTCATAAAGAAAGTTGATCAAACGAAGATTTTTGCGCAGTGTGTTTACCCGCTGCTACGTATCGGCACAAATTGTTCTTTCCGCAATATGAACACATTCCAGGAAAAACCATTATGGCACTTAAATATTATTTCATACAGGTCTGTGTTGAATAGCAACGAGACATAGAGGTAATCACAGGTTTCTGAAGAAAAACAAAATCACAAATTTTGTATAAACAAGTCAGGAATAGTAATTCCTATGAAGGAGAAATGAATCATCTATAATCTCGAGAAATGTTAAATGATTTCGCTGCAAAATAGAGCGTCAATAAGTCTGCACAGCGCAATTCATTAACTATAAAGTGTATATCGTTAGATGCTAGACGTAGTATATTGGTAGGTACCTACAATACCAAATTATTTCGAAAGTGTATCAATTTATTGTCATTGTTTAATTTTATTCTACACTAAGAATAAATAGGTGGCTGATAAAAATATGATATGTTTGTTTATCACGCCTTTCTAGTATGACTTGAAAGGTTTGTTTTATAGCAGTTTTATATAAAACATAAGTATACTAGTGCAATTTCTGATATGAAGAAAATATTGGAAAGGGTTTATTCACGAGGAAACATTTGAGTGAAAAAATAGAGGGTACAACTTCTTCGTCTGTGGTGGATATCACTTTTGTTAGACTAATATTTTTTGTAAAGCAGCCAGTAAAAATTGGAAAAGTTGTTTTGACATGAAAGAGTCGTCTTTCCGATACAAAATAGCATATCCGAAAAATCCGAAGTTCAGGTAGTTTCTGAAACATAGTGCTTGCAAAAGATAGTGTGAAATCTCTTGAGATTAGAGTCTGGTCATATTATGATTTGAGACATGTTAAAGGTATTTCACGAGGATTTTCCCTATAAATATATCCATTCGCAAGCGCGAGGTTTCACAAAATCTGGTCTCCGACCAATTATCTGTACAAAGCTGAAAACA
Organism: Didymodactylos carnosus; assembly: GCA_905250885.1. Taxonomy (NCBI): domain Eukaryota; kingdom Metazoa; phylum Rotifera; class Eurotatoria; order Philodinida; family Philodinidae; genus Didymodactylos; species Didymodactylos carnosus. The sequence goes on along the minus strand of CAJNOQ010001015.1, from coordinate 27,498 downwards.
CGATACAACTTTGTATCAATCAGTCATTCCACGTGCGTCCACTTCCGACTTGATCTACAAAAAGAGCTGTTAATAAAAAAGACAAGAATGGATGTCTCGAATATGCTATTTTGTACCGAAAAGATGACTCTTTCATGTCGAATTTTTCCTGACTGCTTTATAAAAAAATATTAGTCTAACAAAAGTGATATCTACCAGCAGCGAGGTAACTCAGGCGAAGAAGTTGTACCTTCTATTTTTCAAGGCAACAACGAGAGCAGCTAAGATATTCATATTCGTAATCAACATCAAATTTGGCTACTTAGCCTCTACTTTTCATCTCGTTTCGGACACTCAAATATGTTTCCTCGTGAGTGAGAGAATAAGCTCTTTTTCAATAAGTTAATCTAGAACTGTTGAACCTAGAGGTTGAACCTAGAACTGATAAGTTCTTCATATTAGAAATTGCATTCAAAACCTATTTGTACGTAATTTTTTGGTTTCAAGTTCCGAACAAACCTAGTACTATTACGTTCACCTTTTTGATCATCTTCTGTATACTGTAATAGAGACAATAGCCATATACATTTGTTTTAGATCAAATTTCCTATATTTGCATTGAATATTTTTTATCATTAATTTGCGAAAGCAAATAAATAAGCACTTAAAGCATGCTTCTATAGAATAGTCACTTGAAAGAGCAATAACAACAGCAACAAAGATCCATTAAGACGACGGACTAGTGTAAAACATGGCGTCAAATTTACAAAAATTGGTTGGAGCAAGTATGTTTTTATCATTTATATTGAAAAAAAGATTTAGTTCATTTATTCACGCTGATTCTAGAGCTTATCAATGATATGTTGAAATGTGAATCTGTTCGACAAAAAGAACGTAATGATTGGAAAGTATTAGTGATGGATCGTTTGGCAACAAGAATTATATCAGCATCATGTAAAATGCACGATATTATGTCGGAAGGAATAACAAGTTAGTAGAAAATCTTTATCTGTAATGAGTGGAGTTGACTCTGCTGAATATTTTCTTTTCTGTCAACTAGTTGTCGAGGATATTATGAAAAAACGTGAACCATTAACAATGCTCGAAGCTGTTTATTTTATTCAACCGACTGAAAAGGTATGATAAGGGTGTAGAGAATAATGATATATTTTTAATGTTCTTGGCATTTTAGTCAATCAGTGAATTAGTGGACGATTTCGAAAAGCAAGGTGTAAACAAATATAAAGCTGCACATGTTTTCTTTACAGAAGGTTTGTATTGCTGAATAATATATTTTCAGTTGGTGACACGATAGATGAGCTTCTGACATTTGAGTCTCGACAAATGAGCCTCCCGATATATGAGCTCTTGACATTTGAACCTCTCGACATGTGAGCCTAACGAAAAGAACAACATTAAAAATTATTATAATTATAAAATCATGAACAACATCAAAAATTCAATAAAGTCCGTGCTCTTTTGAAATATTCTTTTCTTGTATTTAGTTCAAAAATAGTAATTAACTATTGTAGCAGCTGTTCGTCCATTTGTTTATATGCAGCAGGTTTTATCAGTTTTACAAGTCCAGTTTCTAAGTTCTCTGGATTTATAAGGTCTGCATATATCAATATATCAATATATATATATATCGAGAACGAGTTAGAAAGCAGAATCAAATTTTAATCAAGCATTATTTAGAAGTGTCAAACTCAATCAATTTACATATAAGTGCATCTCATTTTGACAAAGAGTTTCTGTATCGTCATCAAAAGCCATTAACTTCATTTATTAAACCAGATTATAACTTATGTCTATGTTCTTTACTCGTATCGAACTACATCATATAATGTTACCATGTTCTTTGAGTAAGACTCATCTGTTGTGGGCTCAAATGTCAAGGGCTCATATATCGGGAGGCTCATTTGTCGGTGTACCACTTTCAGTTATCGGTTTATCGTCATTCTATTTACTTTAGCTTGTAATCCGGAGTTGTTCAATAAACTGATCCGCTCAAAATGTCCGAAATATATCAAAACATGTCAGGAAGTTAATATTGCCTTTTTACCATATGAACGGCAGGTAATTATAAACAAAGACACAGTGTTTAACTAGACACTTCCAATACTGAACCGATTTCTAAATAAAATCGACTCAAATACTTCTCTACTATCTCATTTAATAAATTAACGTTGATATTTTAACTGTAAAAGCTCTTCATTTGTTTAGGTATTTACATTGGATTCACCCGATACATTTTACATAAGTTTTAGTCCACAAGCTACTCAGCAACGTAATATGCATCTTGATCATATTGCTGAACAAATAGCAACATTATGTGCTACATTAGGCGAATATCCATCGATTCGTTATCGAGGGTATTTATCCTGTAATTATGTCATTTGTTTGATTCGTCACTGTTTTATTTTATATTTATAGTGAAAATGAGAAAATGGTTGAATTTGCGCATGCTGTTCAACAAAAACTTAACCAATATAAAGCAGATGATGCTACAATGGGAGAAGTAAGTTGACGCTAACTCGTATATGTTTATCTATTTATTATATGTTATTATTTATCTGTTGTTATTTATTTTTAGGGTGCTGACAAAGCAAAATCTGTTTTGTTATTATTAGACCGCGGCTTCGATGCAGTATCACCTTTATTACATGAATTAACTTTTCAAGCAATGGCGCACGATCTTTTAAAAATTGAAAATGATGTCTATGAGTATGTTAGTTTTTGTCAATGATACTTCGATATTGTAGTGTGCTGTTTTGTTCAGATATGAATTACAAGCACCCGGTGTTGATCCCAAAGTGACACCACCACAAAAACAAAAAGTATTATTAGATGAAAATGACGAGCTTTGGACAGAATTACGCCACCAACATATAGCTGTTGTTACACAGTAAGTGGACTTTTTTGGGAAAAAGTACAACGTAGTATTACTATCGACATCTTATGAATTGTAGAAGTATAACAAAGAAAATCAAAGATTTTGCCGTACAAAAACGTGTAAAGGAAACCGATCGTGAACGTACAACAATGAAAGATTTATCAACAATGATAAAAAAAATGCCTCAGTATCAAAAAGAATTGAATGCATATGCTCTTCACTTTAACATAGCTGAACAATGTATGAACACTTATAATAAAGATTTAGGAGAAAAACTATGTTCAGTTGAACAAGTATGACGTCTTATGCGTTTTACGACAAATTTGATGTCCTACAATGCTCTTCTCTGATGTCTTGTAGAACCTCGCCATGGGCACTGATCCTGAAGGAGAACGAATAAAAGATCATATGCGAAATATTGTTCCACTGTTACTCGATACGATTATTGCAATTGAAGACAAATTACGTATTATTATGCTTTATATTCTGCATAAAAATGGTAAGTTGTACATGCTCTTTTTACATTCTTTTAGAATAAAGAGGTAGTGAGTAAAGCACAAGCATATCTATGCAATTTAGCAAATGTACTTTGTTTGTAGCTTATTGTTGTACAGCGCCCGATACGTACGGTAAAGATTCTACTTTTGTACGGGTCATTAAGGAAAAGTTTTCTTTTTTGTTGAATTATTTGCTGTTTTTGGCTACTTTTGATTTGTGCTATCTAACAAATTTCTTGGTTCAGGATTTTTTAAAAATTTTTGTGGGTGTGTGGAATCAAAAAACGAGTTTTTGCTTGAAAACAAAACATGTGTGAATGTTTTTATCAAGGATTTAGTGTAATTTTTAAAATGCTAATTATTAATCACGAAGACTAAACGATAATACAAGACCGTGTTTGTAGAAAAGTCAAAAAACAAAGATCAGTAGGCAAAATAACTGTCAAATAGTATAGAAGATTGTCTGAAGGTGTGTTCTTAATCATATAACTGTGATAGTAGAAAAAAATTATTTTGACATTGAACACCTTCACTAACAATCAATTTTTTTAATTTTTCTAACTGTGATAAATAATCTTCTGTTTTCATTGCTAACTAAGTTATCTTTGTTTTTTAAATAGGTATTACTGAAGAAAATCTAGATAAATTATTGAGTCATGCATTAATACCAACAGAAAAGAAGAATATGATTACAAATATGCAACATTTAAATTTACAAATTTTACAGGATCAATCAAGGGTAAGTGATAAACTTCAATATTACTTCTTTCTCACCTTTTTGAACCTTTTGTAATAAACCCGAGATCAAAATGTACAATTTTTATTTTCTACCAACTAAATATGTGTTTGCAGCGCGCAAGTGGCGCTTCGCCAGATATTGGGCGTTCAACTGTGCATATAGCAACAGAGTTGTTTATTAAACCAGTGGGGGTAATTACTGTGTCAAAACTGATGCAAAATATAAAAGACGTCGTTTATTTTCGACTCACTGTTCTAAAAAGGCACACGCATGTATTATATGTAGTTACTGTAGACATTATTTTTTTTGTCATCAACGGGTGCATCTCTGCGCCGTGAAAACTTTTATTATTTGTTTTTCTATGAAGCTAAGTTTTAAGTGAGATAGTCTTATTTGTCCAGATTTTCATCACAGCATGAGTGGATTGTAGTACTGTCATATCTGACCATTTTTCTTTTTGTCTTATTTTTCGGCTTATGTAAATGCTTTTAACATTGTAAATGTCGATAGTCAAACTAACAGTGATGAATCTTCCACTTCATTTGTCTCTTTAACCATTAACAATAACTTTAAGTTTGCTCTGTTCCGACATATTCTTGAGATGAAACATAATATTGACTTGGGCGGTTTTAAAATCTTGATGAGAGACAATCACTCATATCGTCTTCTAATTTTAAGGAATCATTAGCGATTTTAAGTCATCAACCTAAATTTATTAGCACAGTTTGCTTCGTTCCTCCATATGTATTTCCTAATGGTATCGCTAAAAAACCAGTTCCCGACCCAGGAAGAAGAGGATAAAAATCTATCTGCTTTGCCACTATGTTCGTCTTTAATCTTGTTTTTTACTCTCTTTCGCTTCGTTCGCTATGTACATAACATAAGCAGAAAACTAAAATGAAATATTTTTATGTTTATCTCTCGCTTTTGAAATTCTTTATACTTTTGTCTATATCAGATAATTTTACAATGGTATTCTCACCCTAGATTCCCTCTCTTTGTATAGATATCAGCGCTGCACGGGCATAGATTTTAGATCATTCGTAGGCTCGCCTCGTCAGATCTGTTACCGTGGATACTCGTCTCTTTCATGGCAGGAGCAGATTTTTTTTGCCTGAGGGTATCAACCCGGCTAAGATATCCTCGTGGGTAGTCGTGAGAAGTTTTTCTGCATAGTATGTTAGATGAACATTTTTCTACTATTTCATTTTTGGTGTAAGTTCATAAAGGAAAGACATTGATTTGCTTCAAAAATAAACAAAAAAGAAACATCAGAACCTTTACTTTTGTACAGAACGAACAACTAGAACAACTGAATCGAATATTTTCTATAAAAAAATGCGTATGGCGTATAAGCCCCGCGGATATACTCGCTATTCGTTCAGCTCTGATAGATAAATATATTTATACGTTATTTCTCTATCTATATTTATTTTCAAGCGCATCTAACCACTCTGGTGTCTGTGTTTTTATACTTGAATTCTTGAAAATGAACACTATATTGTTCGAAACGTCAAATTAATTTTAATGTAAATAAATCAAATGAAACTTAAAATAGCTGCTGTTATAATAGCATTTCTACTTGAAATATGTTATGTATGTTTATTTTCAACGGCAAGAAAGTGTAAAATTTTGCTAAAGTAAGAACGTTTTCGTCTACTCTCTTATTGTTTCTAATTTAAGTACATGTTTTATGGTTTGCATGAAAGGCTATTGTTGTTCTCGATCGACAACAGTAGACATGTCGTTTATTATTTTCATTTTTATTATTAATATTTTATCGTTAGTATTTGCTTAAAATCAAGTATTTTTATAGGCGGGGCGACGAAAAAATATTCCACAACCACGCAAAGAGCGTTCGGAACCAACATATACAAATTCAAGATGGATACCGTATGTTAAAGATATTATGGAAGTATGTATTCTAAACTAGTACTAAACAAACGAAAATGTGAAGTTTCCATTGCTTTATAGGATCTCATTGACGAGAAGCTTGACTTGCGGACATTTCCATCGCTTGGACAAAGAAATGTAACGTCAAATTTTCCAGCTCAAAGGTAAAAAATATTCATAGTCTGATTAATCTTTTCCCATCTTCATATATCTTATTTGATTTATAGCTCAAGAGAAAAATTTGGAGCATGGATGCATGCTGGACGAAAAGGAGCACCGGGTCGCTCTGGACCGAGACTAATCATATTTATACTTGGTAAGTTTCTGTATTACAAAAATTAGCTTTATCTGTAAAAATGATTCATATTTTCAGGTGGTGTAACATATAGCGAATTACGCTGTGCCTATGAAGTAACTCAAACAAATGGGAAAAAATGGGAAGTTTTCATAGGTAAGGCAAAGATTTTTCTTTTTTTTTTGACTGCTTAAAGCGATGTTGTGGTAAGTTTGCGTTTTTCCGCAGCCTCAACAGTTCAAACATTTTCCCGTTGTATGATAGGTTAACAGGAACAGAAAGGATAAAAGGTACGGTATGCGTAGATCAGTTTCCCAGAACATGTTAGGTTTTCAATCTTGGTAAATCTATATTTTTCCATCAGAATCTCCAGAGGATAACCAAAAAATTGTCAAAGTATTTTCATTGTTCTCTTTGTCCTATAGTTCTATCTTTTATCCTTAGTTTACCACAAGTATATACTTAAACGAAATTTTTTTATTTGAAGTAAATGCAAATCAGACATAATATAGCCAAAAAGCTGAATAAAACTACAAATAAAAGAAATAAACTGAGATCAGATTATTGCTCTATTTTCTAACTTCAAAATCAACTTTTCATTTCAAATATGAGTGCCGTTATATGGTATGATATAAAATTTCATTAGCATATTTTCTATTTGTTTTTAGGAGGTGATCATATTGTAACACCCAAACAATTTCTCAAAGATTTAGAAATGAAACCACCAAAAGATGATGAACAACAATAAACAAATAAAACGATTAATATTCGAAGAACAATTGTCTGTATATTTCCAAATCAAAATTTTTTCTTATATATATCTATATCTATATGAACACATTATACCAGATCATACGTCTCCTTCATTTTTCTCCAAATAATTATTGTATTTTTTTGTTTATGTGATTTTATTTATTTATTGCTTTCGTATATGACACGCTTCTCGTTTTTGGTTTATTTTTTATTTGAAAAAATTTCATGACACACTTTTATAGGTGTTGTATGTTGTTATTTCTCTGACACATGCAATTTAGTCGTAATCCACCGATATTTTTCTAGATGTACAAATTTTACCGAGGTAATAAATGCGCACTAATGTGGTGTTATTTTTTTATTGCGATATCTCCTATATATTTAAAAACACTTAGCACTACAGTATCTATCTGTGGTAGGAGGTGCTTCATTGATTAAGGCTATAAATGTCGTCTTTATTGTTGCTCTACACTGTCCTTTCCTACTTAATTAAATTTTTTTAATTTCTGTGCAATTCTTCTGCGTAGATATGTCAACATTATTACTGAGTGCAATTATTTGTTTTTTTGTTTATAATACTCATCTTTTTCATTTTTACCTATGATATTATTCTAGAAGCACTTCCATTTTTATTTACTGTATTTGTGTTTGTGCTGATTTTTTCTATTCAAACTGTCTTATTCAGCTCTTATACAGATAAATTCGGTCTGTAGAATGAATAATTCTTGCTAGAAATTGGAACAATTAGATTCTTAAATGAGTTAGATATTCCTTCAAACTGATAATAACCTTTTTAGATAATAAAAATGAAATAAAATAAAAAAATTAATCTGTCCGAAAGAGTTGTTATAGACAAAATAATTTGAGATATTGAGGTTAGATTTAGATACATTCCATTTTAAGATTCGAGTGAATAATCAAATATAATGGTTAATAATTCCATAAACACTCAATACACTAGATTTCATTTAATTGCTTCTTGTTCAATGCTAATAACAGTCATGTGTGTTCAATACAGTGATTTTACCGTCTCGTTTATTCCTGTTTGTTTTTTATTATCTTTTTCTTAATTCTCTTTTTTGTGCATGTTTATTTTTTAATTTCTTCAGCATATATGAAGAGAACTTTTTCTTTTTTCAATTTATATTCTTTCCCAATGGCTTTTCTGTATAATTTCTCTATTTTAATTAAAAATTCTGCACGTACATATGCTAATAAGAAAAATGAATGTTCATAAACAAATATAATGGTTTCATAGTTATCAGGCAAGTTCAAAATATTACTTTTACAAAATAAAAATTTTAGATGTCATTTACGATTAGAGAGATTCTCCTTAAATCTTCTATTAAACCATCTTTTTTGACTGTCTTATTACACTCTCATTTACGCCGATTTAGTCTCACCACTCCTTTGGCATTGAAAAAAAGTACGTTTTTTTTTTCAATCTGTCGTCGAAGAGACATATTTGTTGATTTTCGTCTCATTTTTCAGTTACTGAAAAAGCTGAAGGCAATGTGACAACCGTAAGTTAGTTTTGAAGTAAATGAGTGATCAATTTTTTTCAATCTTCTTACCTTACCAGTTCGAAGGCGAATATATTGACGATAAAGATCATAAAGTTTTAACGTTAGCCGGACCAGAAGAAGTTTGTACATGGTGTAAACTTGATAGAAGATCAATTCATATTCAGCATACAGTACGTAACGATAATCAATTTTTATGAAAAAGACAAAAATATTAATACTCAATAAATTTTGTATGCTTTTTACTATAGGATGTCCTTGTACTACGACAATATCTTCGAAAAGACGGAACAATATTGCCAAAAGAGATAACTGGCCTTTGTTTTAATCAACATAATAAATTACTTGCACTTATTAAACACGCAAGAATGACTGGTAAGTAATTATGTTCATTTTGTATTCAAAAACTAAATATATATACTTTTATACATAGGACTTATATCATATCCAACCGTTGCTGTGACAAAACGTGAACCACTAATTATTGATCCAACATTAAGACCAGAATGGGAAAGAAATAATTCCTATTGGGAAAATTATGAGATTTTGCGGAAGAAAAGACGCTATATTTAAATTTTTACTATGTTTATTTTGTAGAAAATTGTTATTTATAGAACTGATGTAAAAGACTTTAGAAATAAAGTTTTAACTTTGTATTTTTTTGATTTTTAAATGAGTAATGAAATGATAGATAAATGAGTCTCATTCAATTGCATTTTAGGTTATGTTAACTATGACTGTCTTACTTGAATTCATTTAATTCTTTTTAAACATTAATAGTTTTTATATTAAAAGTTGATAATAACATGTCATTGTACAGTATCAGAATGATATTCTATATGAAATTAAAAATTAAATCGACTCAAAATGATGGTGCTCAATTACACTACGGTTACACTACGCAAATAATCACGATTATCTTTAATCATGATTAAAAGATAATCGCGATTAAACATTCTCTAGTATAACCGCAATTTTTTGTATCATGATTAACGATATTTAATCACGATGAACAGAATTGTGTGTAACAGCATTAATCACGATTAAAAAGATAATCGTGATTTAACTTGTACCTATTACTATAAATACTCAGTGTGCAGAAGACAACCCATTTTTGTGTTGGCAAGGTTAAAGTGAATACGGTAATACTTTTTAATCTGATCAATAGATTTGTTGACACCGGCTGCTAATAAACCCTTCTTGTACTTTTTTCCCGGCGTCATGATTCTGAAGACTAGCCATTTCATTCGATATCTTTTCATCTTTTAACAAATTTAGCAGAAAGTTTGTTTCTTCCTCAGACCACTACGATCTTTTCACCTTCGTTTTATTCTCATAACTCTGCGTAGTCATTTTTAATAGAAAAATTATTATTAAAAAAATTATTATTATAAAATTATTACTTAATTATTTATTAATCTGTAAAAGAGTATAGTAATGCCAGAAAAATTCTTCAGTAGGCAAAACAACTTTCAGCTATAGTTATTGCAGTTGAGCAGTCATAGGCAAGCGCCGCTATCATGATCCTTTTTTCGATACAGACGGTTAAAGTTACTCATGATTAAATTTAATCGCGATTCAAGATAATCATCTTCTGAACATGATTATCTTTACTCGTGATTTTCCAAATAATCATGAGTAAAATAGCGGTTACACTACTAGTTTAATCACGATTAGTAATCACGATTAAAGATAATCGTGATTATTTGCGTAGTGTAACCGTAGTATTAGCAAATAAAAATAATACAACTTCGTTTTAGTTTCTTGAAAAAATACAGTAACAATAAATTGAAATTAAGTTATAAGCATTTTGTCAATACGCTATAATCGATGTTAAATACAACGAAATAATTATAAACAATGATAAGAGAAGTATCTGATCATGAAATAATTTATTTATCTTGTTCACTTGGTATTAATTTATTGTTAAATTGATTAACATTTGATAATAGACTTGTTTTATTAGAACGATCTTAGACTAAATCAGATTTTATTTTTGATCGAAGTAAAATAATTTAAAAATTCTATCAACATAGCAACATCAGTTAATAATCGTGCTTATTTATGAAAACAATAACGTGAGTCTTCTAATTAGTGTTCATATGAATATCATAAATGAAATAAATAAACCTATGGTAGAATTGTTTCTTCAATTTAGTACATCATTTTCATATGATGAATTGCTGATGTATTTGCAGATGTATACTGAATCTAATGAAACTAGTGAGAAAAAATGTTGATCTATTGATTAAATGACTACATTATTGAATGAAAACTACGCATATCTGCAAGCACTGTCAAGCGACAAAAAGCATTAAATGTTTTATCCTCGGATATTTCGTTAAATAGATTTATTTTATTAAATTAAGATTTAATTTTTAAAATATGATGAAATTAAAAATGATCTTTTCTTGACTTTTCAAGTCATATTTTGTTGTACGTATCATTTTTTTCTGTTCGTTTTTTAGATAGAAAATGTATCATTGTAGTACACAATATAGAAATTGGACTTTTACCGAACAACAATTGAAAGAACGTCGTGCCAAATCAAATGCTGATTATATTGAAAGACATATACAGGAGAGAGTTAGTTGAAATAAGAAAAATAATTTCTTATATTTGACAATATTGTGTTGTTGTAGGATCGATCTGAATTTTTGACTGCTGATGAAGAAGCTGTTCTATTACGATATTATGAAATGCAAATGAAAGATTTCTGTAATAAATTTCGTCCACCCATGCCAAAAATGGTTATTGTACGTATTATAATGTTAAATTATGACTCTTGCAGAAATTAGACTATTTTTTTCTTCTTCTGTACAGGCTACCAGTTTACAATATTTTAAACGCTTTTATGTTCGAAATTCTGTTATGGATTACCATCCAAGAGATATTTAGTAGGTGTCATGTCTTTATTTACATTGTATACGATAGTTTTTATTTAGTTTTCATATTCGAGAGATCTTTCTGAAACAAAGCCTCAATTCTAATTGATAGTCCTTATCTATTTGAGTTACAGCTAGACATAGGATGATCAATCTAAGATAGGGATATGCTTGAACAAGGATTTTGGGTTACAGTAACAGTGGCCACGAGAAATATTTTTCAAAAAGGAAGTACTTCTGAGCTAATAGCGCACCATCTTCATCCGTATTTAAGTGTAAAAATAATTATTGCATGTGAAATTCGTGAAAGAATTCAACAAAAAATACTTTTTCAAGCAAAACTTAGTAAAGAATTTTTCTGTCATCTATCCTACTTTAAGTCATCGTGACCCCTATTACTTTAAATGGCCAAGGACACGTAGATCTGTAGTCTAAGAAATTAAAATTTGCTGGTTGTACCATAAAATCTGCATTTAATATACACCATAATCATGAGAACGAATGAGAAGAAACAAAAAAGTAGGAAACATACTATTTCAAAAGGTCTGATTGTTTTTGTCTGTTTCAGATTTTTTTTTTCTAAAAGAACTGTAACTCTTGTGAAAGTGACCACTAAACTTTAAATTTTGTGAAAACTTCCTAGGACTTGTCCGTTTTCCGAAGGAAAAGGAAGTTTGAAGTATAAATTTTATATACGAGGATTTTTGTGGTTTGCAGGGGGGGTTTTCTGTCAGTAGCTGTAAATTTTCGGTTTGAAATTGTGATTGGCTAAATTTCAATATAAATTTGGTGTTTACAGCTACTGAAATGTGTGTTCACAACTACTGAATGGACTAGTAACAAATAGTGCATTATCGATCTGTTGTTGTTAGACACAAGTTTTAAAATTTATTACGATATATTATTACATGTTCTGTGTTATAGTCCAACAGTTCAATTGAAAGTTTTCACATTTTTATTTCGTAGAAGTAACGCTGACAAGCTTTTCATCATTTTTGAGCTCTTTCATATTTTCTTCTCAGGTCATATACTAAAATAATTTTTCTGTTTTTTCTTTTAATTTCAGTTTGATATGCGTTTATTCAGCTTGTAAAATTGATGAATTTATTATATCAATAATTGACTTTATTCGTAATATTAAAAATTGTTCAAATATTGAGCAAACAGCTGATGTTTTGTTATCTTATGAATTGTTACTTATTGAAAAACTTGATTTTCAACTCATTGTACACAATGCCTATCGACCATTTGAAGGTCTTATTATTGATTTAAAAGTGATAATTAGAAATCGATGTTCAAGACAAAAAGACGTTTTGTTTTTTATTCTCTTTTTAGACTCATTTACCACCAGAAAAAGTCAACGATGCTGATCATTTAAGAATGTTAGGAATGAATGAATTTTTAGAAAAAACATTAACATCGGATGTTTACTTTTTCTTTCCACCATCTCAGGTACTTACTACTGAGTAATAATGAATTGATTCATTTGACATTTGTTTTATATTTTATTTACAGGTAGCATTAACGGCACTCGTATTTGCATCAGTTAAAGAAAAAGTGGATATTGATGCGTAAGAGTGTTCAATATACTTGTCATTATAAAACTATTTATGAATTATGTTTAGTTATATAGTAGACCACATATGTAGTAGTCTTGATAGAGCCGATTTACATAAAGTAAAAGATACGATACGTTGTAAGTAATCATGAATACAATTAAATAGATTAATTATTAAAGTTTAATATTGTAGAGCAATAGCGATTAAGTTTGAATGACTAGCTAAGATTAAATTTGTTTTATTTTCTCTTTAAGTAATTGCTAGTGTTGTCAATTCAACGACTCCATTCAACAAAAGTGAAGCAAAAGCATTAGATAAAAAACTTGAAAAATGTTATAATCGCGAAAATGATCCACGATCGGCACAGTAAGCATTTTTATTTATTGAAAATATTTGATACATGAATAGTTGAAATTTTATTTTATTTTCACTTCTGATTACGTACTTTATCATCAATATTTGAAACTAATTATGAGTAAAGACTTCTAACAATGAAGTTCGAGCATAATATTTTCATTTGAATGTTTATACAGCACACATTCTAACACATTGTCGATTATTATTTTGTGAAACAGAGGTTGTTCATTTTTCAAAAATAATTCATTAATTAGCTCAATTTGTTTTCTATATTCTTTTTGTCTAATTTTAATTGAAAATGTTTAAGTTATGTTGTTTAATTTAGTTTATCATTATATTGTTTGATACTGATTAATCTCCTCACTTTTAATTTGATGATCGACTTTTTAAATAATTATAAATGTTGACGTCTTGAATACTACTAGATGTTTGGCGTTCAGTAACAATTAAATGACACACACTTAGATTCGTTTGAATTGACAATTTTATGAATGGCAAGATGTTACATGATGTTGATCCTCGACGTTTAGGAAGAGAAAGATCTACAAAGCGTTGTGAGAGATGCATTTGTTGGACAAATATGATGATTCCATTTTCATTGTCAGAATTTGTCAGTTCGCCTTCTATCGTCAAAAATGAATATACACTAATTAATGGAGTTCGAATGTTTGAATATATATAATATTGTTCATTATTAATATGATGTGTATAAGAAAGACCAGACTGTAGTTTCAATGTATTACATCTTTGATCTTATTTGTCTAACAGTCAATTGATGTCGGTCGTTATACTTTTATTTATCTTTACTTTATGCTCATATACTATTCCACTGTTGTTTAATCTTTTAGGTATCAGAAAAAACGCCAAGAACAATTTCAGTCATTGCTCGATTTTGAAACAAATCTGGTATGATAAGAAAAAATAGGTACAAAATTCTTTTATCTATCTTATGTGTATGTATTCTTTTTTTTTAGCCTTAATAAATTAGATGAAGCGAATGGATATTAAACTTTTTGTTAAAATTTCTACATTTTTTTCTGTCATTATTTTGTCTTCTGTTGTTGATTAGAGAATTTGTATATACAGCGAATAAAATTAAAACAAATTAATTCATTATCTATCTTGCGATCGTTTACTTACAATGAATTAAGAATTTCCAATGATACTCTGGTTAAGTCAAATATTTGATGTCCTCAAACGACATTAGTCTAGCCGCATTTATTCATTTATTGTTGTTAAATGAAAAACAACTTGAAAAGAATCTGTTATTTAGAATATTGTAAAGTCTGTTCTTCCAATCTGTAGGACTATGTGTACAAATTCCATCATTATCTTTGGTTCTTTCAAACGTATAATACAATATGAATAGCATACAATCTTAAAAAATAGTGAACTAAAATCAATAAATTAAGATAAAACATAAGTAAAATGTATCATTAATTAAACACATTCCTATACATCTCTATATTTATCTCAAAACGGGAACAGCCATTTTTTGCATCAGAACTGTAGAACATAGAATCAGCTATACTCAATATACGAAACATCTTACACTATCAAAACCACTAAAGTCAAAAGAAAAGCGGCAAAAAGGCTTCTGGAGTCTTTCCCAAATTGAATGTAGTTTGATACAGGAATGTTGTGGATAGCTTAGAGGCATATTAGTTTGTCCAGAAATGTTTTCTCTATAAGACTAAATTGTTTACAAAAGGTTTCAGATCAAATCCAGAAACTTGGGTTCTTCGAAGACTTCGTGTTCTACAATTCTGATAGAATTTGCATACATACTCCTACGGATTGGAACCCTTTCATCCGCTCAAATTCCTTTAGGAATGAACCCTCCTGATTGACAAAAAACATTCCAAATCAAGGTGGACGCTCAATTTTTGTATAATAATGTGCTGTACCAGTGCGTTTATTTTGAATGCAACAGTATATAACTAATTTGGCTAGCCAAAATTCTAGACAGAGTAGAAGCAGTTTTAATTTTATTACTGTCGGCGTACGTAGTATACATAGGGCTGGGAGGATCACGGAGAAGGGCGAAATTAAAGCTTGAAAGTACCAGAACGGATTGCCCATATAAACAGAGGGTTATCACAAAATTTTGGTTAATCCCTGGTACAGTTCATACGAAAAGCAATTATGCGTCGTGCATTATGAGGACGACACCTGCAACTATTCCAAAATGAACATTTTCAGGAGAATATTAAAATTTTGTGATAAATCATTTTTTTATACGGGCAATCCATTTTTGATATTTTGAAGCTTTAATTTCTCCCTTCCCCCGTGGTCCTTTCGGTCATATGAATAATCTATTTTTAAGACGAAGTTCTAAATTCGTAATATCAATAATTATTACATTAGTATGACATGTATCTATTTTTAAAAAAATAAACTTGACCATGACTTAAAAGTTTTTTTTGCTATCATTTCTGTTTGTTTTGTGACTGGTTTTTAACAGAAAAAAAATCATTTTAATAGCTTAAAACATGTTGAAACGTTCTAACATGTTACATTTTTCATTGCGTATAAGTACTAGACAACTCAGAAATGTTATCGGTACATTATACAAAGAGTTTGACTATTTTTCTGTATTCGTATTTTCAAGTATATTACGTTTCTAATAAAGAGTAAAATCTTACGATCGTCTTTTATTTTGTCTTAAATGAAATGTCTTATCATTACTCAACGGGTATGTTGTAATATTGTTTACTTATTGTTATTTTTTTTTTCCTGCGAGACAGGACCAAATCTATCAAAATCTTGTTTGCTATAACTTATTTTTCAGTTTATGGTGCATTATAAATATTGATAAATGATTTGTAAAGTGTTATATTGTTCTGTTAAATTATTACTATAGGTAAATGAAATAAACGTAGCGCAAAATAAAGCAAAACAAGCATTCTGATTATCAAAAACAATCTAATTTCAACATACGATAAAAAAATATGAATATCGAACAAAATAACAGGTAAAAAACAAAAATGTTTGCTCATTTAGTAATTGTTGACAAGAAATAGCAAACACTATCGTATAAAAGAAAATACGTTATCTTGGCTAACACGCTAGTGTCTTGAAGATCGAAACCATGATTGCCATTGCATAAGTTTGCCCTTGAAACTGAGGAGCTCATTGAATCTAGAAATTTTGATATATAAGCGTGCTCAATTTAAATTTCCTATAAAATATATATACAATTCACTGTTTTAAGCTACACCCAAACATTCTATAGTGGTACAAAAAATAAATACATTCACACATCTCTGTATATAAAAATACAGTTTTTATATGAAAAAATATTTCATCGAATGAAAATAGAAAATATTTGTATTGTCTTTGAGCTGTTTCAAAGACAAAATATCACAATGCAATATAAAAATATACATAATATTTAAATCGGTTAATTCACAACGTGTAATCTCCAAAAATTTTAGGCACCAGCTTCATGTTCTCTCTCTTTCACAGAAAGATATCTTCTCAGACAGACGGAAAAAATCAGACATGATCAGTTCCAGGTGGTATACCCACGATACTTTGTAATTCGCCTTGTATGGATGATATGAAATTTTTTGTACTTACGACACTCTGTTTAGCCATTAAATATTCATCTTTATAATCATTTCGTCTTGGCTGTTGATTACTAAAACCGGCTTCATACGAATTTAAATGAAATCGAGCATCTGGATCTGTCCTGGACGGTTCTGGTCGTTGTAGAGGCATTCGTTGTACCTGCTGTTGATCTTCGTTCCAAGCTCGAGATACATGTTTTCTCGATATATCATCCTCGTTTGTTGGAAAACGTGTTTTTATCGAGTCAACATAGACACCATCACTATTAAACATATGTTGTCGTCTATTATCTTCCGGCACTGCAGTTCTTGGTCGTTCTCGAGTAGTGTCTGAGATATTTCTCATATCATTCTGACGCATCAACACTTCTTGATCTGTTTCAATACGTGTTCTTGGAACGCGTTTCGCTGATGCAAAAGCATCTGTACTTGTCGCCGATCGATCTGGTAAATTGTTTGTATGATTGTTAAACAGTGTATTATTTGTTTGCTGTGAATATTTTGTTTGATTTGGCGATGCCGATACATCTTCATTATTTGAGGCATATTTTCTATGTAATTCAACTGGTATCGAGCGAGATATTTCTGCTGCTCGATCGCCTGCTTCGTATGGATTATAACGTAAACGAGTGATATTTGGATCTGGACGATCAGTCACTTGTGCAATCACGGGTATATGACGGCGTTGTTCGTGATCTTCGATAATTGGATCAGATGAGTCTCCGCCATAGTAATTCTCTTGAGGTCGTGTACGACGCCGTTGTCTTCGACGTTTTAATGTTTCTGACTTCGAATCGGGATTTAACTGTTCATCACCAGCTTTATCTAATACTTCATCTAATAGACGATGTAATTTTGTGCGTCCAACTTCAACTTCTGATTGACGTGGTATACGTCTTGGTGAATGGATTGCATAAGACTTTTCATAATATTCTTGTTCATCATTTCTAACTGGCATTTGTACAAGATCTTCTTGATTATTGTTATATGCTGGATTATCATATTGATAAGTTCGCATGCGAGGTGTGGGACGAGATAAAGGCGGTACTAAAAAAAGTGTAAGTATGATAATGCTTACAAAAAATATTAAGTTCACTTTATTTCCGAAAAAGTTTATCTCTAAGCGTTCTGACCACATTTGCCACTTTTATTAAATACAAAAGAGAGGCTTTTCTAAAATTTTCACACTCAAATGGGAATGAAGGTGAGATAGAAAATGAAATGCCAGATTAAGAAGATCATCATTTGTGCTTGTTTCATCCAGCAGTTAGGTCAACTAAGAAATAGAAAACAGCACAAAAATATACGAGTTTGAGTTGTTTAAATACAAACAAAAGCTACGATGAAAATGGAAAGACATTTTGCTAGAAAATTATAATGTTGATTTACAATACGTGTTGATTAAAGAGAAATAAACATACCCTTCGGAGAGTCGTTCTTTCGAGCGGAAATTGAATTTAAGCTTTTTTACAAGGATAGATTAATCTGAAGTGGCTACTTTCAAAATCTATATCACTTCTTACTTCATGTTTCATTTTCGTAAGTTTTAACCGAGGTTAGTTGTTGAAACTTAATCAATTTCTTGTTAAATACTGTATGAATCTTTTTTCTTAAAAAATTCATATTTGTAGAGCAGATATTACTTGTTAATATGAGAGCTATGTTCAACGCTGTGAGAGTGTTAAGACCTTTTTTTCCTATACAGGTCCTAAAAAGTGCCGATGAATAAACAACTGATTTTCTCTCTAGCGTGGGTGTCGTTCGGTAAGTTACATTTTTTCTTAAAAAATAAATTCACTTATTGGTTTTGTTTATTCGAAAACCAGTACAAAAATGGAACGAGTGACAGTGGTAATTTTTCTAAATTTGCGCTCATGTCGAAGAAATCTGCTTTACTTTGAACGGCATCAGCTAACTTTTTGGTTCGTTCAACTGGAAGTGCATCGCAAGCAGCAGTGAAACTGAATTTTGTATATCACTATAGTCATTTTCTAGATTTAGATGCCTAGTTGCATTCAAAATAAATTTGACCTCTATAACTGTTCTCCGTTCTGAGAAAAGTTCAGCTACCAATCGCTACATTTTGATCCTTGCATTATCTATAACTCCTGAATCTCTCAACATTTCATCAAATAGTCTCTATTTCTGAAAATTTTGCTTAAATGTTCGGTGAGAAATATGTTTTTTTTGATAAAGATCTCTCTTTAACATAACATTGACAAAACTGAGTAAAAATGTAAGTTTAGAGAAACTTATTTTCATTGTATACTCACCTGTTGTTGATGATGTCACGTCTTTCAATCGATCAAGATCGGTGAGTGGAGATTGATAAATTTTTTCAAATTTTTCTTGCATACGAATCTTATTTCGCCATCGTTCAACATCACTTTTACTTCTTATACTTTCTCGAATATGAAGAGGGATATCAGATGGTATGGGAAATTGAGGAACGTTTGTCACTCTCCCATCATAAGGTTTCGTTGATGGTGGCGATATACGTTGCCGTTCGTTTTGATCTAAAGGATTTGATTGTATCAGTGAATCTACTCCTGTTGTAGGCTGACGTCCTTGAATGGCATTGTAGTTCTAAATAAATTCAGAATATTTAATAAAAATCATTTGATTTTACTTTAATTTGATTTAAACTGACCGTGCCTATGGTAGGATTTAATAATGGAAAAGTCCTGCTTGTCTCTGGTGCATTAGAGAGTGCCTAGAACAAGTGTATTTTTTGTCAAGGGGATTCTGTATTGTTCAATAATATTTAATTAACAATAATGTAGGAGTGACTACAATAGTGTCAGAAAAAAACTTACTTGTGCACTACTCATGTTGTTCTTAACTCTTGGCCGGCATTTGTAATGAAGATATAAGAACACCAGTATTAGAAGCAACACAAAAGCAATCGGACCCAAGACAGCACCAATTAACCATAGTTTTTTATCGACTGGAGCTGTACTAGTCGTCGATGTTGTAGTATTCTCAGCAACTACAAGTTGAACTCTTTCTGCTGCTATCAGATTAATACCCGGAATAGATATTGTAAGTTGAGCTTGCATTAGACTTACAGGAAGACTCGAAATAGCATTGTAAACTAAAAGACCGCTAATTGTCGTACAATTTTTTACGTAATAATAAACTCGATAATAATTTGGGTCAGCAGTCTAAGATAACAGATTTATTTAATATTAAGTTTGACACTCTCCTTTCTTTCAGGATTACTTACTGCGTTTGGCTGGGTTATGTTTACAATAACTGCTTCGAGAAGACAGTTTGTTTGCCTTTTCCTTCTGCCAGAGTTACAGGGATTGTTTAAACAAAATGCCAAATACACAATTGCGGTAAGACCGTCATTTAACTTGGTTCTCTGAGTATCATTTTTTGCATTAAAAGTTCCGTTAAAACCTGAATCAAATAACACAATTTTATTAATGATGAACAATAAACGTTGATAAAACTTACCTGAATAAACAATATCAGATTCTGGTACTAGTGTTGTTGATTCTGAAGTCAATGTTGATGTCTGTGTGAAGTTGAGGATACCGGTAGTAATCGTTGAAGTTTGTGTAAAATTGGTAATATATTCGGTACTTCCGACTATTCCTTGAGAAGATAGTGTTGTAGTTTGAGTAGAAAGAGTGCTAGTAACCGGGAAGATTGAAGGGACTGAGAGCAAAATTGTCGATGAAGTAAAATCTGAAGAATAACTGGTCGAGCTTAATAATGAGTTGATCATAGTTGTTGTTGAAACATATGATGTTGATTGTTCACTGCTAGTCACATACGTATTGCTTGCCGTTATTTCCGTATTAACTGCTTGTGACGTTATCGTCGGTGATGTGGTTATGATTGTTGAATCAAACATAAGAGTCGAGGAAGATACAAATGTTGTTGCTTCATGTGATATTGATGAAGATGCAAGCGTAATGGTATTTGTTGTCGATAGTATGGTAGTAAAAGCCAATGATGAACTTTCTGTCAATTGATTTAGAGAAATTGTCGGTTCTAAAGCGCAACATACTTTTCAAATTAGCTTCATAAAATTAGATATTTGAAGAAAAAGAATCCATGAGGTATAGTGTCTGACTGACGTTACGAGCTCACTTTTATTTTGTTTGTTTTATATAATTAAATTAATAAATCTGGCAAAATAGGAAAGATAAGAAATTTACAAAAGTGTATGACCACTACACTGGTTGAACAAGAATTAAGACACTAGAGAGTATTTATTTTTTACAGTTAACAGGTGATCATTACAGAAGAACAGGGTGATAATTTCTTGACGTTTAACTAACACATTAAGGAGTTAGTGTATCTTAAACCACTCTTTTACGCTATTGATTCTTTAAGCACGTGCTCAACTACTTCACTTTTCATAGTGCATCTACGAGCATGCAGTGGTTTACGAATTGACAGAAATGAAGCTACTTTTCTTCTGTTTGCTCTACATCTTACTTAAAACTTGATATATAATTTATCGAATTAGACTATCGCCTTCGAAAAGTCAATCTACTCGTATCAAAATTGCCATAGAGCCATAAACGATTGCAAATACAATAGTATACCTGTATGTGATGTTGACTGAATTATTGCCGATACTATACTGGTTAGGGGAGTCGAGCTAATTTCAGAAATAGTGCTAAATTGTTGGCTACTTTGAGTTTCGTTATTAATCTGGGTAATAATAAAAGGAGTTGACGGAGAAACTGTGTTTGTGATTGTATCAGTTACCATACTTGGACTCGAATATGAAGAACTTGAATATATTGAGTACAGTGGCGTGACACTAGTTATTGTACTAACTGATACTACAGAAGAAGTTGAGTACAATGATGTGACACTTGTTATTGTACCGACTGATATTACAGGAGAAGTTGAGTACAGTGGTGTGACACTTGCCGATACTATACTGGTTAGGGGAGTCGAGCTAATTTCAGAAATAGTGCTAAATTGTTGGCTACTTTGAGTTTCGTTATTAATCTGGGTAATAATAAAAGGAGTTGACGAAGAAACTGTGTTTGCGATTGTATCAGTTACCACACTTGGACTCGAATATGAAGAACTTGAATATATTGAGTACAGTGGTGAGACACTAGTTATTGTATCGGCTGATATTACAGAAGAAGTTGAGTACAGTGGTGTGACACTTGTTGTATCGGCTGATATTGAAGATAATTCATTATGGGTACTGTAAAATAAGCTAGCATTTAAAAATGGTGAAGAATAAAATGTGGTATCTGTCTGTGGACTTATTTGAACTGTCGGCCCGGTGGTCAAGAATACTGAATCAAAATGAGTGGAGTAAAACGAGCTGGTATCTGTAAACGATGAAAAAGGAGAGGTAACGGATGTCTGAAGGCTACTTGATTCAGTAGGATGAATTGATGTAGTTAATGTAGTTCCAGTGGATCCAGATGCGATTATCGATGATTGTTCTGTTAAATATGCTGAAGACTCGCTATGAGGCGATGATTCTCCAGAACGAGATATATATTCAGTTGAAAATTCTGAGAAATTCATAGAAAAAGGGGAGTTGCTTGTGACGGAGACCTCTGTTGCCGTGAACGTTTGAAATGTACTGCTCAGAACTGAAGCGCTATGGTCTTGACTTCCACTTGTTGTATCAGAGTACACGCCTGACATTGAGACGGATGGAATGTATAAGAAGGTTGACGAGTCTTGAAATATTCCACTCGAAGTTTGCGTGATATTCATACTTGTAAAAGATACCGTGTTAACAGATGAAGAGGTATCCGAAGAATGGAAAGTTGAAGTGAATGACGAATTAGTTTGGGATGTTGTTACGTCTGAGAATAATGGCGATTGACTCGATGGTAGATTTGATGGAAAAGTATTTGGTATCGTTGAAAAAGTGTCTGAGAGGGAAGCAGTAGAACTTGTGTCAGATGAGAAAGCTATTGGACTTGACTGGGATGCTGCTGTCATTAGTGAACTCTGAGAGATTATACTTTGTAAGGACGTTAAGTAGTTCGTTGATGATGGTGTTAATTCCGTTGAATACAATAATGAACCAAGATATGATGATTGCTCGCTGCTGAAAAACTGACTACTTGCTGTAAACGTTAAGGTTGAATACTGATTTGGTGTCGATGAGTGCAGACTAGTTTCACTATTTCCTGACAATTGTGATGAAGATGATTGTGTTGATATTATAGAGTATTGTGTACTAGATGCAATTGTAGAAGAAAATTGTGTTATGGAAGTTTGATAAACAGTTGGCTCTGAGTAGGTTGTGGACTGAAGACTTATTTCTGATACCAAAAACTGACTGGCTCCAACAAAGTTTTGAGATGATAATAATGTAGAAGGCGCTGAACCGAGAGAAGTGGAAAATGTATCAAAAATGGCTAATGAATGTTGGCTGGGGGTGATATCAGTGGCTATTATAGAATGAACACTTGAATCATACGATTGTATAAATGGTGTCGCTGTCGTAGAAGACAAATTAATCACGTTACTAATTGAGGTAGGATTTACGCTTGCTGATATCGGCGTGTTAAGATTTGTCGACGACAAATTATTTTGATTATTAAAGTCGGACGAAGGAATAATGGAACTACTTTGTGATGTGCTCAATATGACGGTGGACGAGTCATATGATGAAATACGTACTGATTCCAGAGAAGATTGAGAGCTAAATATCGGCAATGACGTAGAGCTGTTGGATGGGAATAAGGTTGACGAAGTGTCATGTGGCGAAGATGCTGTGAATACAGTAGTTACTGTAGTTGTTTGAGCTACATTGATTGAAGATGAATTATTCATTGCTGTAATTTCAGGTGTATATAACGACGAAGGAGTCAAATATGAAGTATTTGATGAAGTGGTTATGTAAGTTGATGCCAGTGTTGACGTGATAACTGTCACAGAAGAAATGTTGTTACTAACGGTACTCTGATCAGATGTCGAAGATGATAGGTTGATATTTGTAATACTAATGATCGAGGTATCAGTATGTGATATACCGGTAGAGGACGAGACATTATCCGTTTCTAAAGTAAGCGGAAACAGATTTAGGCTTCTATATCAGATTGCATATCATGAACGTTAAGTTCTTGTTAAGTTGAACACCATCGTATTTAAATAAAAAAGTGTTAGTAAACAAATCAGTTGTGATTCATAAGCACAAATTATAGCTTGATGTTTAAAAGAATTATATAGCAAAACGAAATATTTTTTTTATAATTTTCAGACAATAAGCAGCAAAAGCGAGTTATTTAGTTAGATTGAATAAGCTTGATGGTGGAGAATGCACTTTCAAATCACCTCTGTTTAAAATAAATATATACACGCCATACAGTCAGTTTTAACATTAACCCTTAATATAGTAGTTTATATACAACATGTATTAAAAACGAGATGTTACACACGAATAAAGCATGATAATAACTAATAATAATAACTTGAACGGCATATAAAGCGTCAAAAATTGCTACTATATGTTTACAATAAATAACAAGCCATACGTGTAGGTTGTATAGAGTCTTGTCTTTTTCCTATAATGTTTAAACTAGAATCATTACTTACCGAAATGTCTTTTAAAAGTAAATTTCCGTACTATAGTTGTACAAAAAATGTTTTATAAAAGATGTTAAACACTATTACACAGCCTGAAGATGAAATTTCATCACACAGATTTAATAAAACTTTTGGATGCATCTGCTCAGAGAAAAGAAGAAGAAATAATAAATCGATCTCTAATTAAGAACAATGTGCAGTGGTCTAACAAAAAAGGCATTCATACCTCTTGCTAATACTGGAGAATCATTTGCAGTTGCATTATCTAAAATAATGCAGCTGTTTATTAAAGTACAATTTTATTCAATGCACTTTACGTACTATAGGTATTAACATCGTATATGCTAAACAATGATATACCCCCACAACACGTTGTTTCGTGTGTCGGACATGGGATTCTGCACTCATTTTCGTCCAAATTTGTTGACTGTCTGATATTCATACCACAATAACATAAACTTCCATTAAGAATTCCAGCATATATGGAATCAGAACACATAGTAATACATGCACCAATATTGTTGACAACTCCTAACATTCCTTCTAGTGCATTTTCTTCAAAACATCCTTGATATCCAACGATATTGTTCAAACAATCATTATCTGATTCTTGAACGAGAATGATAGTTTAGTTTGGTTGAACTTTTAAATTTAAAAAAAATATGATACCTGGATCGGATGGTGTGGTAATTTCTACATTGTATACACTATTTCGATTATCGCCACCACATTTTGCTGTTATTTCTTCCGATGTACATTGATAATCGCATTCGCCATCTGACACTTCTCCATATAATCCATATGTCTGACCACAGCGACATTCGTTTCTGTAATAGAATATAGATTTATATAATAATGAAAATATTGTTTTGATTTAGCATACCCAAACTGTATACCGGCATAAGTAAAATTTTGTTCTCTACAAGCGGTAATACATTGTGTTGGACTCAACTCATCTCCAATAAATGTATCAAGGTCACGAGTTCCTACTTGATCGATGTAACATCCGAGATAATTATCATCACCTAAAATAAAAAGTCATCATACTTATGTAACAATCATTGATTTATTTTTCTGTCTGCTAAAAACTATACCTTTATTACGTTGTATTAGTTGAAAAACAAAATAATAAAGTAAAAAGAGTGTTTTCATTGCAAATTTTGTTCATACCAGTGTATCAAAAATTGATATAATCTGAAACAATACATATGGACACCTGATTAATAGTTCATATGACATAGAAATTAATTTTACAATCGAAATTAAAAACATAGTTTTGTCAATGATTCAAATTTAAATTTCTAACATTTAAAATTCAACGATGACAGTTTTCAAAAAAACAAAAGTATTTATAAATAAATGATAGATTATTATCCACCAGCCTAACATATACATGAAATAAAGACAAAAACTATTCGATAATCTCTATGTTTTATTTAGATATCGTTCTAAGAGGAATATCGTCCTACTGTTTTTCACTTGATTTCATAGTTGATAGATTTATGTAGATCATATTTTTGGGTAAAACAACGTTTTGTTTCAAATAAAAAATCACACGAAAACTAAGACTAAAAGGAAAATATTTTTTGGTCCAAAATGATATTAATTTCATAATCTTCATTAGTATGAAAAAGTGAAGGTCATATATGGCGTAAACAAACAGATCTGAAAAAGTACTTTTATTATTCTCTAACATGAATGCGACATCGCCCACAAATATATAAAAAGAATATAAATGAATAATCTATCCTATAAATGATATAAAATAAATTGATAAACAATTTGGTAGTGTTAATATCGAACAAATATGAAACAAAAACATTTCTTAGTTTTATAATACAAATCATCCTAACAGATAGAAAAAAAATATTTTAGTATGAAAATATATTTTACTATTTTAAAAAATAAAAATATTTTATTTGTCTAGAGTGACCAATAATTTCAGCTCATAATATAAAAAGAAACTAGAGTAATAAAAAAAATGTGTTTTACGTACTTAGTATTATTATAAAAACAACGTTTTAGAAAAATATAATTATGATAAATACACACATATACATGTTAAACGACAATCAGTTCGATTAAAAAGTTCAATATTTGAGTTATGACTTTATATGTCATATTTTAACCTAATAGTTAGTTTTATATCACATATGACTGATATAAAACTAAACACTATTACTTACAGATGATAATCGTAGAAAGTCGTACCTCTTTCCAAGTACTAATGCAATATAATTTGAAACAGATTTTTACCAGTTATTATTCCTTATCTCGAATTTAGTATATTTCTATACTTGATTAATTTCAATAATGTATAAAATATGAGAGATGCTTTCATTTTTCTTTCTTTATTCTTTATGCTGTTTAATTATATACAAACAAAGTTCATCTTTTACATTGTCAAATTTTCCTGCGGTTTTTTATTTTTTATTCTATTATTTTTCTATTATTCAATTTCGTAACACTTATGTATCCCTAAAAATACTATCAAGTTGTATAAACATTAATTTATTTTTACTCTATAGACATTTATCTTCGAGCAGGATATTCCTCATCACAAAGACATGCGTGACGTAAACGATTTAATAGACTTTTTGTCTTGTAAGTTTGAATTAGAAGACTTAATCTAATAGCTTTAAAAACAAACAAAACAAAAACAAAAAAAAAAACGAGAAAATGTTAAGCATTGTGTACCAGACTATAAATATACCATCCGTCTATGTAGGCTTCAACCATTAGCTCTGATGATAGTGTCAATCTCATACAACTTTCAATAAATCAACGTTCAAGTAGAAGACATGTGTCTAATTATTGAAATCACATTTCAACATTAGACTATAGCTCAAATAGATAATATTGAAGAAAATAATTTTGTATGACTGAAACACTGATTTTATTAGGTTGAGGAAAAAGTTCGTGCGCCGTGTTAAAATAATGATTTTTTATATATTTTTTTTTGTGTTTTTGATCTGGTTTTGTGGCTATTATGAAAATTTATTGATTTTTGA
>CAJNOQ010001014.1:0-37422 GCA_905250885.1 Didymodactylos carnosus | reverse complement strand
GATGAGGTTGAGCGTGTCAGATCTTATGCATGTCTAGCTCTCGGGAGAATGAGTGACAAAGCAGCAACTTCTGAAGTGATTAGAGCACTACTGAATGCACTTGGTGATGAGAATGAGTGTGTCAGATGTTATGCATGTCTAGTTCTCGGGAAAATGGGTGACAAGGCAGCAACTTCTGAAGTGATTAGAGCACTACTGAATGCACTTGGTGATGAGAATGAGTGTGTCAGATATTGTGCATGTGAAGCTATCTGGAAAATGGGTGACAAAGCAGCAACTTCTGAAGTGATTAGGGCACTAAGCAATGCACTTGGTGATGAGCAGGTCCGTGTCAGAATGTCTGCATATAGAGCTCTCGAGAAAATGGGTGACAAAGCAGCAACTTCTGAAGTGATTAGAGCACTAAGCAATGCACTTGGTGATGAGAATGACCATGTTAGACAGCGTGTATGTGAAGCTCTGGGAAAAATGGGTGACAAAGCAGCAACCTCTGAAGTGATTAAAGGACTACTCAATGCAGTTGATGATGAGAATGACTATGTTAGAGAGCATGCATGTGAAGCTCTCGCGAAAATGGGTGACAAAGCAGCAACCTCTGAAGTGATTAGAGCACTAAGCAATGCACTTGGTGATGAGCAGGTCCGTATCGGAATTTCTGCATGTGACGCTCTCGCGAAAATGGGTGACAAAGCCCCCAACGTCTGAAGCGATTAGAGTACTGCTCAATGCACTTGGTGATGAGAATGCCAATGTCAGACATTTTGCATGTGTAGCTCTCGCGCAAATGGGTGACAAAGCAGCAACTTCTGAAGTGATTAGAGTACTGCTCAATGCACTTGGTGATGAGCAGGTCCGTATCGGAATTTCTGCATGTGACGCTCTCGCGAAAATGGGTGACAAAGCCCCCAACGTCTGAAGTGATTAGAGCGCTAAGCAATGCACTTGGTGATGAGCAGGTCCGTGTCAGAATGTCTGCATGTAGAGCTCTCGAGAAAATGGGTGACAAAGCAGCAACTTCTGAAGTGATTAGAGTACTGCTCAATGCACTTGGTGATGAGGATTCCATTGTCAGATATTTTGCATGTGTAGCTCTCGCGAAAATGGGTGACAAAGCAATAACCTCAGAAGTTATTAGAGCACTACTCAATGCACTTGGTGATGAGCAGGTCCGTGTCAGAATTTCTGCATGTGTAGCTCTCGGGAAAATGGGTGACATAGCAGCAACTTCTGAAGTGATTAGAGTACTGCTCAATGCACTTGGTGATGAGAATGCCAATGTCAGACATTTTGCATGTGTAGCTCTCGCGAAAATGGGTGACAAAGCAGCAACCTCTGAAGTGATTAGAGTACTGCTCAATGCACTTGTTGATGAGCAGGTCCGTGTCAGAAGTTCTGCATGTGACGCTCTCGCGAAAATGGGTGGTAAAGCAGCAACTTCTGAAGTGATTAGAGCACTAAGCAATGCACTTTGTGATGAGGACGTGGTTGTGCGAGATTCTGCATGTAGAGCTCTCGAGAAGATGGGTGACAAAGCAGCAACTTCTGAAGTGATTAGAGCACTACTGAATGCACTTGGGGATGAGAAGGACCTCGTTAGATATTCTGCATGTGTAGTTCTGCGTAAGATGGATAAGAAAGCATCGATTAACGATATTATGGTAGGACTGTTGGATGCACGTTGTATTGATAGTTGCTGTGTTAAAAAGAATATTGCTGAAGTGGTTGAGGAATCTGCCATTTCTGGGTTGGCGGTAGGATGGGTGCGTTCAGATGGTGTTTCGAAGATTTGCTTGAAGAAGCATTATTTAAATTATATAAAAAGGCTTTCCGTTGTTGAACTCATCAGCGGGTTTTTCCACACTGAAAATGTTGATTGGCTTCCTGTTATAACCATTGCTGCACTTCTGCAGGGTAGTGCAGTGACCGTTACTGGAAAGACTATTGTAGTATATGGTAGTAAGGATCCAGCGGTGGTGAACGCTTTCAGTTTGAATGATAGAAGACTGACTCTGAAATTGGTTGAAGCTTTTCTTGATCAAGCAAAAGGGCTTGGTTTATCTCGAGAACTGTCTAGCTCTTTTGTTATGTGGAATGCTGTCGAAAGTTGAAGTATGATATGAAAAGCGATTAGTTCGTTCGGCATTTTACTGTGTTATGGTTGATGGATTACTAAGTGCCTCGACACTGAGTGTTAGCTTAAGGTTGTGATTTGAAGAGTGATTATCGTATTATTGTCTTATGAAATGCTTTTCTCTGTTGTCTTTTCTGTTGTTCTTGATTTATTGCTGTAAAAACGTTTGAAAGTTTGTAGCGTAGAAGAATAAGAAATTATTTATATTCTTTATATATACTACTACGAATACTATTTAATGGTAGCGGACAGAATATATACAACGTTCCGAGAATGAAAAATAAACAAGAGTATAACGATAATCAATACAACCGTGGTGTTGATATTAGATTATATGAAACAGATCACGCTACATGCTGCCTCAAATGTTTGAAGAAAGCCATTGATCCGACGTCAAATGCATCAAAATTCCAAAATATCCGATTCACTGGTTATGTTATCAAAGCACTGAATCGTTATGAGTTGGTCAACAAATTTAGAGAAATTCTTGCACGTTTGGATATAATTCTATTTTGTTTACAGGACACAGCTTCAGAATAGGCGCAGCTGCATCTGTTGCTCAAGCTGGAGTTTCTGTCGATCTGATCGAAATTTTAGGCAGGTAGAGCTCACAAGCCTATCGCCGATGTATTTCACCTTAGGCTTGCTCGGCGATGAAAACTTTTCGGTTCATGAGCAGATTTTCTCTCTAATAATGGGTTGCATTCGGACATGTACGACATTCGAATTTAATGGTGGTTTCACACCCTTATTATCAACAAACAGTACGGCTTTTTGTCTTCATTCTTCGTATTTTTGGCACTGAGTGCCCTTGACGCCAATATACTTGTGGAAACGCAGGTTCTCTCAGTTCTCAGATTAGAAACGAGTAGATGTAATTGGTATGAAATATTAGTTAATGCTTGAGTATTAACGTTAGTTCATGCAGTTACGAGACAAGTTTTCTTTCCTTGTTCTTCTTGCAATAGTTAAATTTAGGCGTTCCGATACAATTTTTTGACAGATCACTGCCTGGATACGAAGATGTCATGTTTAGAAAATATTTTATTACTCTTTTCTCACTTGTTTAGTATTTGATCATATTTAGATCTGTCACCGGTCTTCCACCTCATTTTTATCAGCCATTTCTTGCCATTAATTCTACTACGCATTACACCACAACACATCGATAACCTGAACCAAAACAATACGCATCAAATCTTACCATATTAGCACTCCATATCATATCAACAAGCTCAATGCCCGAGCTCATTGCGCATTCTTGCTCACATGAACTCGCAATAGATGTATCCGTATCACAGGCAATTACAAATTTCAACTAATACAGCAATACAGACACCCTCGTCGGCCCTGACAGTGCTCCGTGTATGCAGCTTAATCCACGTTGAACTGTCACTATTAGCAGTACAGATGTCCACATATTGTACATAGGTTTTCATTCAAACCATATGCAGTATTTTGTAAAAGGAGTCGAACGAAACGGCTCTTTGTTGAAAGATGTTGCTGATAAAAAGCTAAAAAAGATTTGGAGTAGATATGACGGTAGTACTATTTATATTAGTCGAATTTCTACTATCTATAACAAAGAGAGCTCTAGTTTTTGCTATTCCAAAGAAGAGACTTGGGAACATGTTTTCATTAGCAGAAGTTTTTCAGAAGGTGTTTTGAAATAGATCTTCTAGGAGATCTTTGGGAAATGCGACTGTATCTCAAAAATTTCTAATAGGATTATATTGATTTCTTTTTCATAGATTGATAGCCCAGAGTATTCTCTTCAAAATGAGAGTCAAGCGAGACCTTGATTTTTAATGATTTGGATATGGTACTGGATTTTCTCGTAGTCACAGGAGTCGCATCCGGTGACTACTGGCAACCTCGGAAACGGACTGATTATAGCTAATTGATCATGTTGAGTTTCGCACTAATATTTGGTTTTTAGAAGAAGCTTTTACAACCTAGTTTTTCGAAAATTAGGATTTTCTGGCTGTTTTCAGCTAAAACTAAAAAATTCACAATTCAATCAAAGTACAGCAGAACGAGTTCAGAGCTACAAATTGTTAGTTTTATGCGCTAGATATGATTATAAAATCGAAAAAATTAGAAAATGATGTTATTGTTCATAGGTTTTTTAAAAAAACTAACTAACCATCTGGAGTTCTGAACTCGTTCTGGTGTACTTCGATTGAATTGTGAATTTTTCAATTTTAGCTCAAAACAAGTTTCAAAAGTGTTTTCTGAAAACAGATATTGGCACGAGACTCAGTATGATCGACATGTCTCCTCGACCGTTGGGGAAATTTACTAGGAAGGAAGAATGTCCTTGCTCCGATCGGAACATCACTGAAAACAAAACCCGGAGGACATATTTCAGGGTATTTTTTATGTAAAATTAGCCGTGTTTCGATAGAAAAGAACGGAAGAACAATATAATTACTTAGAATTACTTTATCAATGGTTTTAAAAATTTCTAATCGGATTAAAAAATGCCTTGTAATTCGATTTCCCTAAAACTAACAGTACTCGTGTGAGTCGGTCGAAAAAGTGGAAAAAGAAGACACCAGTAGTTGTATTCTCGTTTTGTGGTATTATGGGTCATTTCATATTTAATTTAAAAACGTCTGTTAAAATGCTTGTTTGCTTTTGTTTGCTTTTAGTTGAATGTTAACGTTGAATGTTAATGTTAAGTTTTTACACTAAAATCTTTGCTATTATCATGAAGATGAACGCCCGTTAATCAGTCTGTTCAAAACCCTTGAATATCCCACAAACATGAGTTTCTATCTTTCCAGGCACAATAGAAAGGAAAATTCATTCACATACACGCCGGTAAAAAGATGTGCACACAGTGGGATAAGAATGTTTTATTTTTCCAATGATCCTACTCTATTAACGTTCAGGGAATTTGTAAGTTTCTTTTCAAAAAAATCACTGAGATTTTATTATAGGGAAAAACGGTTGATTTAAACCTAAATAAAAGAAAATAATCAAGTCATTTCCTTTTGCAATGAGTTTGCTGGATTATGGAGTGGGGATTGCCTAAATTAGGCTCTGATAAATAAGCTATATCGTTCTCAAACTTTTGGCTGCATATTTCAAAAATTATACATTCACTCTCAGCACGGACTAACTAAACGGCTCGCGCAATTTTGTTGAAATCAAAAAGGTAAGACTGCTTTCTCAAATTTTCGGACTAATTCCCTCAAAAAGAGTTCGTTTCGATAAGATACTTCAGGAATAGTAAGAAAATTTCATTTACATCGTCTCATAAGACAAACATTTCAAACAGAAAAATCGAATGCTAGTTGGAAATTGTCCTAGCCAAAGAGAGTGGTCAACCTACGCTACACTAAGATGGTATGTATTCCTTCTCTCTAAGCTGCACACCCGTGTAAAGTTGAAAATTTTGTTCACTTTTTTTAAAATGATATAATACGCTGAAGTGTGAAAAAGTTTTAAAAAATGGCAATTTCAATAATCGATATACAGAATCAATATTACTGATTGGTATGTATTAGTGCATTACCATGATTATACTTTTACATACTTAACGGGAGTAACATAAAGAATGTCCACTTTTTATTTCAATTTTTTTCCTCTCCCTTTCAACCTACAGAACTCATTTTTCTATCAAAAGAATCGCCGTTTATTTCTCTACAAAACTGTGTATTCTATTCAACGAATATAATTTCCTTTGTTTTTTAAAATAAGACGCAGTTTTCATTTTGTAAAAGAACTGTCTGAAATTCTTCAAATGTAACACATTTTTTTGTCGAGAAATAAACAACGATTCGTTTGGCAGAAAAATGAGTTCTGTAGGTTGAAAGGGAGAGGAGAAAAATTGAAAATAAAAAAGCGGATTCTTTATGTTACACCCGTTAGCTCAGTCAAAAAGTTCCTTCACTTTGAAAAAGGTGCTGTTGTTTAACTCCAATCTAGACTCTTTTAATATTTTCTAAAAGACGTTTCGTTGATCTGATTTGATACTCTTCCGTGTAAAATAGATCTCCACATTTGCAGAGAAAGTCGTGTATAGACTGGTCGAAAGAGAACTCATTCATTTATTCAACACAGAAATTTATACCATCTATGAATTCAGCTGTTTCCACTATTAAAACCATTCCGAAAAAGTGCAGATAGCAAACAAAGGGAATAGGTTACCATTGCCATCTATGAAGAATTCCAAAGAGTTTTCCAAACTGTTCCCTTGCGAAGATAGCCCTTTTTGAATCAAGTACTACTTGACAATTTTTTAATTTTAGTTGAGAACAGCCAGAAAATCCTAATTTTCGAAAAACTAGGTTGTAAAAGCTTCTTCTAAAAACCAAACATTAGTGCGAAACTCAACATGATCAATTAGCTATAATCAGTCCGTTTCCGAGGTTGCCAGTAGTCACCGGATGCGACTCCTGTGACTACGAGAAAATCCAGTACCATATCCAAATCATTAAAAATCAAGGTCTCGCTTGACTCTCATTTTGAAGAGAATACTCTGGGCTATCAATCTATGAAAAAGAAATCAATATAATCCTATTAGAAATTTTTGAGATACAGTCGCATTTCCCAAAGATCTCCTAGAAGATCTATTTCAAAACACCTTCTGAAAAACTTCTGCTTGGTATGATATGGACTGCTAATACGGCCTAGCATGTGTCGATTAACACCAGGGCCAAGCACTTCCGATATTCGTCTATCATTTTTCTTTCACTCCATCTTCTGTTTTCTGAAATCATTGTATTTTTTCCAAATTGTAGAATATCGCTGTTTCAGTTGTTTCAAATCGTTTTTATACGTTTGTTTCATAATTGATTTTTCTTTATCCGTTGATTCACACCATCCTTTTAACTGTCCATTTTTCTCTTCAATGGTTTCGAAGTTTTGTTTTAAATCCATGTAAAGTCGTTGTGACCGAATACAGCTTTTTAACATTTTTTCATATTCCAGATTTAATAATGATAATTCCTTGCTATATTTTTCTTCTAAATTTGACGTTTCAACATCCTGTTGTAAACGTGTTGAAATTAGTAGTTGTTTTAATTCTGACACTTCTTTTTGAAGAGTTTCAACAGTTTTCAATTTATTCTGATAACTATTATTCATTGGAGCATTGACTTGTTCGCCGTATTGTTGTGATGAACCGTTCATTCCATCTTTTTGTGATAAGCACTGCTGATATCCATTGACTAATGAACGAAAATAAGTTGAACGCGATCGTTCAATGTATTTTTCCACTTTCACTTCACTATTGCTACCATATAAATAATGTGGTTTTCTTAGAATAATTATATCAATTGGATCATAGTCATCAAATTCAACAATTATTAGATTATTATGGATTTTTTTCAATGAACAAATATTACCGTATTGTTCAAAACAATTCCAAATAAGTTCATCATCTGTACCGTAAACGATTAATTTGTAAACACTAGTATTATGTTCTTGTGGATTATCAGCATTTATGGGTAGTGTCCGTCTGATATGTAAACGATGATTTTCAATTATGTGTGGCCGTGTATTCATCACAGTGTTGACCATTATGTCGTTCTGATAAGTAATGAAAGCATAGGGACTTATAAGAAATTGATTGAACTTTTTTGTAATGATATTACAATCGACAATTTTACCAAAACGTGAAAAATAATGTTTTAATTGATGAATATTAACTTCATAATGTAAATTACTAATATGAATACGATGATTGTAATTGGAATTATCACGCATCATTTTGTGAAGTTTTATCTGAAATCCAAAATAGTGACCTATCAAAAACAGAAGTTAAATATTTTAAAAGTTGGTGAATGAAAACAACTCAATAGCAAAAATTTACCATATGAGTGTAAAGAGTATGAAATTACATTACAGTTCTTGCACTGCGAAGGTATCAGCTGACCATAAATAGAACTAAAATACAAAGCAGTGCCATTGCAGTGAAATTACATCTTTGTGACTTTTAAAATGAGCAAGGTCATCAAAGAGACTCAAACATCAGAGAAACCATCCAGGACAACGAATTTTTAGAACTTTTTCATTGTGTAGAATGCGAAAAAACTATTTATCATAGCTAATGAAAATCGAAAAATGATCGGTCACGATGAGCCTGGTTTCGTCTACATTCAATCAGACCTCTAGATGAACATATATAGCACATTTTATTACACCGGACTACGAGGATGAAAAAACTACACGAAAACAGGATACCAAAGAATCATGATTCCACCGATATCTATAGACTGTACTACTGCAATACATAACATGTGTTATTCTATTCTTAGGGACCTGTGCATTTTTATCTGAATGATGGAAATGTATTAAGTCGCATTTTTTTCTCTTTCAATCAATCAATGAATATAATATAAATATCCAATGAACTTTTTTATTTCATAGTCAACTAGATATGTTTTTTCTTCTTGGGTATGACAACCAACACATCATCGACAACAGTTCTGTTTAAAACATGATCATGAACAATAAATTCATATTTTCATGTCTTTCATATTCATTCAGGTCTTTCATATTTTCTCTACTTCAGATCACCAAAAAAACTGATGACAACCAAATGCTCATTTCATTAGTATTTGTCACAGCTGTTTAATTTCAGACACAGAAATGTTCAGTAGCTTTCTTTGTGTCTCTTTATGTGTCTAGGACAAGAACAAGGAACATCTTGCTTTTTCCTTGCTCTACTATTCCATTTTCTTTCGTTAACTGAAAAAAAGCAGAAGGTAAACTAACATATTTATTACAACTGACTACAGTACTCTTTTATTCTGTCTCAGTGTATTATAAGACGCGTTTAAATATTGAAAAAACCAACAAAAAAAAATTTTTTTTTCACTTTTTTTTTTATAAATTTTGACTTGTATCGATTCGACTATTTGCTCTAAACTATTTTGCTTTATAATCACATCAAACATTATTCTTTATAACAAAATTCGATCGCAAGCGACGCAATATCGATCAAATAGGATAGTAGAAAACTTGTATAATATATATTTTCTCTTTATCAACAAACTACTATGATTCATCATTTTTTAAAATAAATCTACGTCTAACCGATTGATTTTGTGAATGAAATCGACTGCAAATGCCATTATTTTTCATCATTTTTTCTAATATTAGTGAAACAACAATTTGTAAGTTAGATAAAAGTATCAGTTTTTCAGTTAAGAACGTGAACAGACATTAGTTTTCAAAAGTACCTGGATGTGTAGCTAAGTTAAAAATAGCAGATCGTCAACTTTCATATAATAAGATATGACACATGCACACTAATGCTTTACCACTTTTAGAAGTTCTAATAAATAAAAATATACAAAGGACAATGCCAGACATCGAGGCACTAAAAGGTACATGGGATTATGTCGATGGAAAAGATTTTGACAAATTTATGTCAGAAATTGGTGTATCATTTTTGATGCGTCAAACTGCCAAATTAGTAACACCAAAACTTACCATTAGTGAAAATAATGGTAAATGGACGTTGATAAGTGAAACACATATAAAAACAGTGACAATTGATTTTATCCCGGATCAAGAATTTGATGAAACAACAGCGGATGGTCGTGAAGTGAAAGTACGTCTTATAATAAGAGAGATACTCTCTTTCACGATTTTTTGAAACGCAATTCATTTTTTACTAGTCACTGATCAAATTTGAAAATGGTCATTGGATACATACAAGTCGTGATAAAAAAGGCAAAGAATGGGTTCTTGATCGTCACGTGGACGAAGCTGGTCTGCAACAAATTGTAAGCGCATATTGAAGCTTATAGTACGACTAATATTTAAATATTTTTCTTCAACTTTTAGATTTTAACATGTGGTGATGTAAGAGCAACTCGTACTTACAAAAGAGCTGCATAAAACTGATTAAAATCTCAAATCTCATTACCAATATAAACTACCTCGAACATTTGTGACTTTTTATCGTTTTTGAGTTCGGTTATAGTTAGTTATAAATAAAAAATGTACTTAACAAAACAAAATAATAGCGCTTCTAACAGTTAGTTACTGAATCATCAAAGCGAGAAAAGAGATCGACTCATTCTTTTCTTTTTATAATAAAATCTTGAAAGAACAACATAGTTTTACAAACTTTCTCACTATGATCAAATATTATATTTTCAGAACCAAAATTGACTGCTTCTGCTCGGAGAACCGGCACGTCGAAGTTAAACACGGACTTTCGCGAAACTAAAACTACTGGCGATATCGATCTTACAACGGATACTTTTAGCTGGCTTTTCCGCTAACCGTATAGCCTACTGCACACAAAAAGCATAGGGCTTCATATAAAACAGTATGACTTTTACAATATATTCTGTGGAGTACGATTTTTCTGTCTATATTTATCGATATAGAGTTTTCTGCCCAGCTGACTATGGACATAACTGAAACTTTAGTGCATGTCTATGCTTGCTAAACAATTTTTCTGCAGTTTTCAATAAAACGCCGAAGTTTAGTAGTAATTTGTAGAAACTCAAAATTAATAACTAAAAGTTTTTGAATATGTCCATCCCTGTTCAGCTAGCTAAAATTTGGCAGTGTACATGTCCATCTAATGTAGGACTCTAGTGATGAACTGTTTCTTGATGCGATAGCACGTGGCGAAAAACAAAAAAAATTAAACGATACAACATTACATGCATATGAAAAGTAGAAAAACTGTATAATACAGCATACAGAATGAAAAATGTAAGACTACTTTGACAGAATAAAAATATAAAGGGAGAAAAAGACATTTGCACTTTTCTTATATATCTTTTCTGAAGTTTAAGCAAGGATAATATGTGACAAAGTTTATCTCACATGAGTTCTCGTTTATTGAGTTTGTTATGAAGATCAACTACAAGATGGTAAACGAAGATATTATTCTATTTGGTGTAAGTACTCGACAATAATCTCAGCTTAGTCAACATCACAAGGAATAAATGCTTCCTAAAATCAAAGAGAAACAACGACACTTCTTACAAGAATATTCTTAGACGTCATCACATAAGGTGACTTTTTCAGGGAGACTATAAATCCATTGTACACGCTGAGGAGCGTTAGACAGACGACAAGAAGACATAAGAGTCAATTAATACTCTTTTAAAACACTACCCCATCAAGAACCCTGATAAGTATGGAACCGATTTGGACGAAACTCTCACAGAATGTTGTATATATTAAAAATAAGTTGCGATAAAATTTGTAGAATACTCTGTCTGTTATTCTTTACGAGATGTCGTCTGCATAGAAGTCAAAATGGGATATTTATTTCTTCTCAAAAATTGGAATTAGTAAGTTCGAGCTGGTTTTAAATTGTCATATGCGAATGACAGTAAATGGACTAGATTTCGAATTTAGAAGTATCTGCGTATTTCATTTAATATGAAAAGTATCTTACCTCAGTAACCTGAAAACTACCTAAACCTTTTCTAAAAAACTCTAAACAAAAAGTTGGGTTCATTTACGCCATTCTCGTATTTCTTATCTTCAGATTTAAAAAATGAGCTCTCCTGATTTGTTATGTGAAGAAATCTGTTAGATAGTGTCCACCGTCGACAGGAAGATCGTTTCTGGTAAATAATAGCGTATATTTGGGACTAAAATGTGAAACTTTCTAACGTTTGATCAAAGTATCACTGACAGACGTCTCATTTTAATCCAAAATGTTTAATTTACTACTTTACTTCGTTGGAAATCATCATACTTCAAAGAGTCTCGTAAAATAGAAAAAATAGTTTTTTATAGTCTCTAGAAAAAACCGTTACCAAACGTCGATATTGAACGGTGGAAAACAATATATGCTGTGGCCGACATCGGAGTTAAAGCTTAGTAGACTGGAACTGGAAATTTTTAGCTCATCACGGACTGGGACTGAAAAAATACCGGATTTGCTCATCTCTGATACCTATGCATATATATATATATATATATAATATAATATATATATATGCATAGATATAATATCATACATGATAATAACACCCATACATACCCACGTCCTACATATACAAGTATCGATGCGCCATGATAATAGAATTTCAGAATTGAAGGATTCCAGAATCCCACAATTATAGGATTCGGGAATTGAAAGATTCAAGGAGCAACAAGAAACAAAATCAGCCTGTTAGTATTTCCTACCCTTCCCATCCACTACATACCGTCCATTTTGTAGAGAAAACGAACTGAAAAGTGATTTCGTTTTCAGACCACTTGTACAGACTAATTATAGAGTGTGAAAAGTGTAATCAATCTCAAGTATGTGCCACTAAAATTCATTACATTAAAACCTAAGGCTTGGTAAGTTGAATGTTGTTTTGTTACTCACTACCACTACCCCCCTCCCTACCTGCGATTGTATGAAAGAAGTGTATAACCGGAACCGTTACAATAAGCGGAGAAGCAGTGCTTGTTTCTCCTCGAATCCTTCACTTCAAAACTATCTAGTGATGCCGTCCCTCGGTCGGAATGGGAAAACTACATCTCTATCGATATTACTGTGAATATCTACATCCATCTGCCAAAATATTTTGAGTCACCTAACCATGTGCTTGACTTAATATCGATTTCTTCTAATCGTATTTCAGAGAACCGATGCGTCTTAACTCGACCTTTCTGTCTAAAGCATCCTTTAAAAAGAAATTTCTTTCATAATATATTCAGAGCGTAAACATTTATGTCTTTCTTTCTAGATCAACTCATTGTTGGATGAAAATATTTGTTCCGTTTCAACTATCGAAGAACTTCGAACATGTAACCATTTTTTAAACATTATCTTGCAAATGTATGTGAGTGACAGTCGATTAGAGGCAAACATCATTGTTGCACAAAACTGTTTTTTGTTCTCCTCTAGTAAAAGTGAACGTTTGGCAGAAAAATTCTGTGAATCACCAGAAGAAAATATCAATGAAAAAGGCGTTCGAGAAAAATTTCAATACGTACTCGATTATATATCTGGTAAGTTATTATCTCTAAACGAGATAATTTAAAAATTTATCTTATTTTATAGAACAATGTTCATCGACAATTGATATTTATAGTTTACTAGATGGAGATGAGATATCTCTATCGAAAGTAAGTTTTCTCATAACAGTAGAAGCGAGTCGTGATAGTATATTTCTTTGTTTAGCTTGCATTCACGGTCATATTTGTTGCTCATTATCAATCAATAGAATTGTATGACAAAACAAATCAACAAACGAAATCAACATTAAATGAAGAGTTAAAGAAAATATTTGATACACACATGATTGAACCGAACAATGGTAAACGGGCGAAATTAAATATCGACAATTATTTTTCATGTAAGTGCAAACTTATTCGAACTTCGACCAAACAATCTATTCTTTCTCTTTACAGATCTGACTTCATCTACAGACAGTCATAGTATTAAATCATCTATTCTTCCGGTGAGAAATCACATCTATAATCTTCATTTTCAACAATCAATAAGATTCTCATTTCTAGATGGCTAAATCCAATTATTCATTGCCACACGAAACAATAAACGGTTCAGATATGGAATATGATAATTTAAAATTACAACTTCATGTCCTGCAAACACTTTACGATAATCTAAGTAAGTTAAGAACATTTTAGATTGATTTTCAACTTGGATATTATTATCTATTTAGAACAGAAGTATCATGTAACAGAACAAAAATTGTACGAAAACAATGACTACGATTACATTAGAGAAGAACGTGATCAATTACGATCAGAATTACGTCAATGTGAAAGTGAAAAACAACGGTAGCTAACTAGAGCGATAAACGTTTTTGAGGAAGAGATGATGGCTATGCTCTCCATTCTAGCTTACACATTCAACGTCTTGATTTATCTGAATTGACTGATCGAATTCGTCACTATGAAAAACTCGAGGAGCAATTACAAGAAGAAACAAAACTGCTAGAAAATAGAGTATGACAATTTATAGT
Organism: Didymodactylos carnosus; assembly: GCA_905250885.1. Taxonomy (NCBI): domain Eukaryota; kingdom Metazoa; phylum Rotifera; class Eurotatoria; order Philodinida; family Philodinidae; genus Didymodactylos; species Didymodactylos carnosus. The sequence goes on along the minus strand of CAJNOQ010001014.1, from coordinate 23,370 downwards.
TATTGACATAAAATCATCCTAGTCTTTTATGTTTAGTTAACTGAAAGTAAACAGCGATGTGAAGAACTTGAAAGATGTATCATCGATCAACAATCAAAAATGACATCATTATCATTGAAAGCAATAAGACAAGATAGTTTAGAAATGGAAAATTTACAACTGAAAGTCAGAAAAGAACAGATGGAGACTGAACTTAGAAGACAAATAGAAATTTTAGAAAACAACAATAAACAATTACAAAATATCATCAAAGGTGTTTAACATTCATTCAGTAAAAAAAGTAACATTTAGAGCAAGCGTACATGAAAAGACTAGTTTAATCCTTATACTGGACATTTTTGATAGAGCTGTGACGTAGAACTGACACAAGCTTTTTGTCTAGAACCAAAATTCAGTGAACCACCGTTAATCGTTACAGAAAAACGTCTTCTAGAAAGAGAACTTCGTGAAATCAAACTCACTTGGTGTGATCGTAAACAAGTTCAGCATGAAATTCAGTCTTATAAAGACACGATTCACCAGTACGGAGAAGCCCTTGAAAAAATACGAAAAGACTATCAAGAATATAAAAAATATCAAATAGAACAAGGTATTATTTATATTTTTATCTTTTAATCATTCTTCTTCAGCTTTTGTTTGTTCTTTTTTTTTAGAGCAAATCAAGATCGATGATGAATATCAACGATTCAATGAACTAATGAAAGAAAATGAAGTATTGAAACGAACGAATGCACAAATGGTATTGTATTATATATAAGAGACCTCCGAGGACTAGTCGAGCACCGGATTACTCTAGTTTGACTTAATTTCTACGTGTTTTATCTTTTACGTTATGTGTGTGTGTTAAGGATGATGAATGTTTGTTGCTACGGTGTGAATTAAGAGAACTCCAGGAAAAAGTTGATAGTGAACAACAGCATGCGGAAACAAATTGTGATTACTATACACATTTAAAATTGGAAAATGATGAACAAAAACAATTAATTGTCAAGTTACAACATGATATCAAAGCAGTAACAGTCTATCGCGATTATGCCGTTAAAAAATTATCGGATATTCAAAATATTCTTGATCTATACGAAATTGAATTAGATCTACAAGAAGAAAAGGAAACAAAATTACAGATAGAAAAACAAGTAGAATCTAACAGATCTACAACATGAATAAATGATGTAAATTGTCGCCTCTATTTCTCTAGACGGCCAGACAACGTTATAAAACTGTTTTACACCAGAAACTTCAGTTACAAAATGAAAATAAAGATCTTGTACAACTGGTAGATGAATTAAAGAAGAAAATTGAAGAGACAGAAGCAACATTGAGTAAAAGAACACAACAAGTAAGAGGCGAAAGTGATAGAATAAATATTATTACATGATTACATTATTTCTAGTTCAAACTGGGTATTCAAAATTTGACTAGATATGACGAACAATTGTGTGAACGCTGTGATAAACTAGAAATATTATATAAAAAGGTAGTGTATAAGCTTCTTGAATATACAGGTTGGTTAACATTTCTTTTATAGACTAAAGAAAAACTGAGAAAATATAAACAAGAATATTCAGAATTACATGACGATGGGCAACAACCAATGAATGAACCTCAAGAAAAATTAACATTATTACAATCAGATTTTTACACGAATCCTGAACCAAAAAGTGATAAACAAGAAAAAAGTTGGTGGCCGTCGTGGATGGGAATACCAAAAAGTATTGAGTATAAACAAAGTAATTGTCCACCGTCAGTAAAACCGTTCAGTCATCAAGCACGATCAATAAGTCTAGAAGAATGTACTCGTAAGTACGATTACGTTACAGGTTCATCTCTTTTAGAATTTTTGAACCGGTGTTGAAAGTATCATAATGATTTACTTTCTTTCCTTCATTTCTAGACGCAACTCGCCGAATCATTTATAAATTTTTTGATTAATATTGCTGTTTATGAGAATGACGAATATATTTTATTGCTTTATTTGTTAAATTTTCTCTACTCTTTTTGTTTACTTGAAAAAGACGAAGAATATTTTTTAAAAAAAAATCAACAAATTTCACTTTGTCCTGATATACGTGTATTTTCTTTTCCTTCTCGTTTGTTTAACGTCAAATATTTATTTATTAGTTTGTGATCTAATATTTTTACGTTTATTTTGGACAATGTGATATTGTAAGAGTGTTACTACTTTTTTTCGTTTGTAAAATATTATGCTTGGAAAATAAAATCAATGGATATTTGTAGAACGTTAGAACACTATAACAAGATACTGATCGGGATGAGTTAATGAAACACATCGAAAAAAAAAATAGACTGATCGCATTCGAATTACCGTGATTGTTCCGTTCATACATCAGAAATACTCAGTAGAATACAGAACTAGACAAATTCTGACATTCGGGTTGAATTTAAAGATTGTAAAGGTTACAAAAAAGCGACGGTAGTTAAAATCTTTGATACGAACGAACTGCTATTTTTCCTCGATCAGTCTAAACGAAATTGTTATTGTTTATTAGTAAAAAGAAAAACTAGAAGTGGAATCACAACTCGATATCAATATTGACTGAGACAGTCTAAATGAAATTGCATATAAACAAGAGAAATCAAGTCGTTTAGAATCTATTCGTATATTTTGATAAAAACTATTCAATAAATTAACAAAAAAGATGAGAAAACGACCAAAGAAAAAGGATAACAGAATAAAAAAATAAGTTACAAATTATCACAGTTTTAAACCACGAACATCTTCGCTACGAAAGTCGCTTCTAGAAAGAAAGACACGTATATTTTTTAACGGTACTGTAATAAAACGAACAGCATACCTTAAATTTAATATTTGACGAACTTCAGATGGCGTCAAACGCCAGGTCATTTTACCCGAATTTGGATCCCAATAATCATGAATTTCTTTTAACTAGAACAATAATAGTTTATTGATTTGATCTACAAATAGACGTTTACGTACTTTTTCAAGACTTAATAGTGTGGCTATTTGTGAGAGACGTTGAAATTTATCACGTATCGACCATGTTGTTGCACTTGTTAAATATGTTATTAATGCTCGCACCTCTTTGTCAAATTGTAAACCGCCAAGCTGAACATTTCATACATTAATATGGTCAAATTTGACATGATATAATTTAACGTTAAACAGTTGTTTGGTAATACCGCCACATTATATCTCAATAGGCGTGATAGATAGCTACTTTTACTTTGTTTTATCACTAAAATGCAAATAATTCTGAATCATGGCAAGATAGACACTTTGTTCGTGCATCAAAATGCAGCGATAGATGTAATCTATTTGAATGATAAATCCTATGTACTAGCTCCTTTGACATAACAAATTAAAGCCATTTTACCAAATCAACAGTGACTTTGGATACTTTGGAGTCTATTCCAATACGCTAGCCATTATTCTTCTCAAAATATGCTTGTTTTGACTCAAGATTCTCATGAAGGATTTATAAGCCCTTTTGTAGATTATTTACACCAAGTTTTATGGTTAACTAATAGAGCGGTTAGGATATGAGTTAAATGTGATAAACAATAGTAAAACATATCTGGTACAACAAACTTGAGGGCTAGTCTTTTTCTTCACCAAAACATGTTCATGCTGTGTACAGTCATAAAAATGTATGACCATAGACCGTTGTGTTCTTCAAATTCAACACGAACGGCCTCAATGTATAGTCTGTTATTAAATTCTTTTTCAGGCACTGAACGCAAATAATATCCACCACTTATATTTGAAAATGGTTCCTTCTATATATAAGTATCGTACTTCCCAGAAGAAAATATTAATGCAGATGCAGCTATTATTAAAATGTCTTTCTTATTGTATGTTAAATACATTTCAAAGAATATATATTTAAAATACAATACGTATTTACTGTTTTTAAAAAGATTCAAAGTATCCAATGTCACGGTTGATTTTGTAAAATGGCTTTAATTTATTATGTCAAAGGAGCTAGTACATAGGATTTATCATTCAAATAGCTGCTACATCTATCGCTGCATTTTGATGCACGAATAAAGTGTCTATCATACCATGATTCAGAAATTATTTGCATTTCAGTGATAAAACAAAGTAAAAATGGATCTCTCAGGGGACGAAACTTGTTGGATGATCAACATATATTCAAGCTATATCCGCACAAAATTTCAAATTGCTACCTATCACGACTGTTGAGATATAGTGTGGCGGTATTATCAGATAACTATGGTACACACATACCCTATTGAAACTACATTTGTTTAATACTTTTTCCCATAATATGACGATTTCATTGGTAGATGCACTCATCAAACGAGCATAATTAGATGGACTTAGGGTACTCTGCAATAGGAAAAGAAAGTATAATAAAAAGAAGAACAATATCGATAGCTTACTTTGAATGGTAAAAATAATGTATCAATTTGAATAATAAAATTCTGTATAAACGGATCATTAGCTTCAAATTGAGAAAATTCATCCTTGAAACAAATAGATTTACATTTTTTTGTAGATACCGAAAGGTAGAAGGCTTACTTCTGATAGTTTATGATTAATACCCATGTAAACATCGATCAAGGTTTTAATTCTTGGTTTAATTGCACTTGTGGACAGTTGTTGACAACCAAAATCGATTAGATCTTTAAAACGATTAGCTGTTGAATTGATTTCACTTAAACAAGTCTAAAAAGTAAACAATAATGATTACACAATTTAAATGATGAATAATAAATTTACATCTAATTTTGTCTTATTCTGTTCAGTTATATTTGGAAATGTTTTTGATATTTCATCGTCTAGTAAACGTTTCAATGTATGCAAATTGTCATAACTTATTTCTACATTATTATACGCAGTAAGAAAGTGTTGTTTCAATTTCTCAATATCTGAACCCTGTAATTTTCCTGATTGTATACTCGCGTGTATAACAGTGTAAGCTTGAGATAAATCAAATCCTGATGGATAACCAGATTTTAATCGTGTATAGGATTGTTCACGATATACCGAATCGATAATGCTAACAGCATGATTTAACATGGCACAAATACCTTCAACATTTGAGCTGGAAATAGAACGTCTAAAGAAAGAGCAAGAAATTATATAAACATAAGAAAGAGCAAGAAACTATATAAACATAATGTATTTGTTTCTTACTTTAAACATTTTCTTAAGATAAAAAAAACATCATCGACCATGTTTGCTGAATCAATAATAATTGCTTTATAAATACTTTCTCTCATAAAGTAATCTTCAATCGTTATATATTGATTAACAAATTCGTGTAGTGTTCGACTCAAGCCCGATGATGTAATAAAGCGTTCAATTTGTTTCAATTGAGATGTATACAAAGTTGAATTTGATATTTTATCAATAGCTGCTTCACAATCGGCAATGAGACGTCGACGAATAAAACGTAAATATAATTCACAACTAGCATTAATTAATGTTATTTCCGCTAACAAATCATCTAATTCACGTGGATCTAATTTATCCGTATTAACAAGAGTCGGTTGTGTAGTGGGTAAAGGAATTGTTCCGGCAGCATTTTTAAGCGCTGTTGATGAAGAAGATGCGGCGGATTGAATACGACGAAATACTTGATCAAATTGTCGTTGACTTTTAAATGTTTGCATTGATTTTTGTGCTTGAGTATCACAAGCAGATTGCAACATTGTCAAAAAATTGTACAATTTACCATGACCTGAAATAATAAACGACGAAATAAAACGCATCATTTCTACAGTTCATTGTATTAATTACCATAATATGTTTCAACTAATGGTTGATAAGCTTCAACGATATTGGCAATATATTCAAATAGAGATGTTAACATATCAGAATATAAAACCGGATAACGTTTATCGTTGATGGGTGTTTTTAATGTTTTAGCTAAACTTTTTTCACCATAATCATTTATTTGTAAACATAAATGTTTACAAAACTTTTCTAAACCAATTTCGTGTAAATTTAATAGTGGAAATATTTTAAAAAAACGCATGGCTTCGGGTAAATTGCCCGTTTCAACAGCCTGATCAAATTTAACATTTACAATTTCTTTTAATTTTTTTTCAGCTTCCTCTAACGATAACAATGCCTGATGTAAACTACTGCCTAAAATAGTATTAGAGAAGAAAATTTGTATTCAAAAAAATATTAGGTTGAGTCTAACGTTTACCTTCCGCAGGATCGCTAGATAATTGTAACGAAACAGCATCAATATTCAAATATCTATGAATATGAGCAGCAGCCTATAATTTCAAAAACCAAATTGTGAAATAATAAATTTCTTGAATTTTTAGCTCACTTGTTCATATTCTTCGTCTTCCAAGGCACTTTTGACCCCATCAGTACACTTCTTCAAATCAATAATGTCATTAGCACGTTGTAAACAAGCCACAACACGACTCTTAATAAGAAATCCATTTGAATGAGTGTTATAATCATATCTGTTTTGATTTATAACTAACCTTTGTAACATCAAGTTCTCGTACTTTACCACTGATATTATCAGCTAATGCGGCTGTAAACGTGATTGTATTTGATAAATTGTGTGCATCTTGTGTAATTATTTGTAATGTTGGACTAGAATAACAAATTAATTTCATTTTGCTGCAATATATACTATATTTCTTTTATACATACGCTAAATTTTTAATGGATAACATTTGTCTTTCAAATGATTCATGATTTGATAACAATACTTCCAATTCATCTGATAATGTTCTCTGAAATACAAAAATTCAATTAGAATCAAATAAATCAATTTGTTTGTATTAATCTTACTTCTCGTGCATTCAACTCAAACAATTCTTTTTCTAATGCTTCTGTATCTGGAATCATTTGTCTAAAAATAACCAAATAAATATATGTAGCCAAACATCAAACTTTAAATAAATCTTCATCAAGTAAATGTCTTTAACATGGTCAACTCAAGAACAGATAGTTACAATAATTAATGGTAGAACAAAAAGTTTAGTCTCTAAACTATGGCAGGTAAAAGACGGAAACAGTGGAAAACTCACCTAATGTTCCCTGCTTCAAAGATCGCTTAGTGAAGATGATTTCAAGTTAAGTCAAGTTTATATCACGAAAAGTGAGAGCCATCAAAGGTCTCCAACCTATAATAACAATGACTCAAGCGAAACGGTAGACGTTGAAGCTATAAATAATAAACAAAATAAGAAAACCAAGAAACAGAGAACCGATATAGAAAAAATAGAAGAGATCAAAGACCTCTATACTTTGAAAGTTTTACCGGTATAGAAAAACAAAGTACCTCTAGTCAGATACTGCTTTTGAATACTTGAAATAAACAGGTTGTAAAAATGTAAATATCTTTTCAATTTTAGAATATGCAAATATAAAACCAAAAACATTCAGAGGCATACTTTGGATAGAGAAAAACGCGATGTTGACTACTACACGCCAAAAAATGTCCGCATAGTATGGTAGAAATATTCTATAAAATATGAATAACAGGTGTATACCGACATTAAAAATCATTTTTTTCACTATCTTTCAGAATTCTTCGATTTTTGATAACTTCTTGTTCTTCGTTCTCAGTAACATGAATACAAAAAGAAGACTTTAGCAATAAAAGCACGTTTACATGCATCTATTATCTCAAGTCAATTTAACTTCTTTCGAATCTTGTCTGATTCGTTTGCAAACGTTTTTCAAAATAGAAAAAGCATTCAAACTTGACCGCAAGAAGCCAGATTGAGATGACACAAGATATCTATATGAACGTGACTTAACGACTCAAAACGTATCTTGACCAAAATTCGTAACATATACTTAATTCATATCACTAAGTAAAAGTCTTCTTCCTATTTGCAAACAATAATAACCAATCAAAGTAAAGCTTCACCTCTAAAAATTTCTGCAATATGCACATCTATATATGCATGCTCAAAGTGTTAGAGTTATTATATATAACATAATAACTAAATTCTAATCAAGCAATGTATCGAAGCAATTCCAAAATTACCCATTTTAGGACATCAAGTTATATTATTATTCCATGGCATATACGAGCCCATGAGAAAACCTGCAAAGAAATGAGAACGCTCTAATTAGCAAAACTGCATAAAAATTAAGTAAGATCATTGATATTTAAAGTAGAGAAACAGCAGAATTGTTGATGCTATTAAATATACAGATATCGCTCATAAGCGTTTTTACATATAAATAACCTTTTTTGATTCATCCGCTCTTTATCGTCTTTTGATTGGTCAATCTGACATTATTCTTGAAGTTTCCTGATACGACTTATTGGCAGATTATTTTGACCGAATATTGTTGCTGCAAAGTTACTTAATACTGTAATAATAACATGCAAATTTAAGCCTGATTTACTGTCATCTCAAGCCGAGCTAAGTAACCGAAAACTTACTTGTTGAGCAATTTTAATCAGCATTGACGAAAATTTCATAATTTCTAAGAACTTTTGGACTTTCTTATGTCCTATTGCCTTAGACAAAGAGGATGGTATTAAGGAGGGTATTATATGGTCGGAGTAGCATTTTTGATGAAATTTGTATTAAAAATGGAATGGACTACTGTTTTCTAAGGTAGAAAGTGGCACTATAGACTTGCTCTAATGCGCAAAATAGTTTCAATACAATTTTTCTTCTTCTACAGATCAATTGCACCCCTATTGTGGTGTAAGTTAGTGACGGCGCCAGGATTTTTCGGGTGCCTGGGCTCAGCCCATAGTTTTTCAAAAATCCGTTCGGAATTTTTACGTGACTATTGCTAGTGAGTACTCGGTTTCGAAATTTTTGGGTGGTTGGGCTCAAGCATCCGGTGGTTGGGCTCAGCCCACCCTAGCCCTGCCCTGGCGCCGCCACTAGTGTAAGTGCGAGTGTGTGATCAGTCTATAGAAGTACCAAATGTTTGTAATCGCCGGCTTAACGCATTAATTGTAGATATTAATGTTGTTTGTTCGAACTTTTTTACGTAATTTTTCTACAACGTCCACTAAATTTGCACCATCTTCTAAACAAACTCAACAGCGAAATGTGGCCCTTATACTGAGTGGGTGTGGTGTTTACGATGGTGCTGAAATACACGAAGCATCGGCCTGTCTTGTTCATTTAAGTCGTCATAATATTAATACGACAATGTTTGCACCGAATATTAGACAAACGCAAGTGATTAATCATTTAACAGGTGAAACAATGGTAGAAGATCGAAATGTACTCACAGAGTCGGCTCGTATTGCGCGTGGGAAAATTCATTCATTAGATGAACTTAAAACGGAACAATTTCAAGCCATAGTTATTCCTGGTGGGTGAGTAATTGATTTACTAGATCATTCATCTAAACTAAGGTAATAGAGCGTCTCGCTTTCATGATTTTAACGGTTTCTTCGATAGCATGCGTAGTTTTTGTCTATTTCAGGTTCGGAAGTGCCAAAAATTTGTCAACATTTGCTTTCGATAATGATAAAATGAAAATAAACAGTACATTAGAAACTATTTTGAAAGAGTTTATTCGTGGGCTAAAACCGGTTGGATTATGTTGTATATCTCCGATATTCTTAGCTAAACTGCTACCTGGCGCGGATATCACAATGGGAAAATTGAAAAATTTAACGGAAAACGAAAAGAAAAGTGTTTATCCGTATACGGGAGCGGTACTTGCTGCAATACAAATGGGAGCTAATCATCAGGAATGTGATGTGAAGGAAATATGCGTGGATGAAAAACATCGATTTGTCACAACACCAGCATTCATGAAAAACGCACCGTTTCACGAAGTCTACGATGGAATTGGTCAAATGATAGCAAAATTAGTTGAACTAATAGAGAAACAATAATATTTATAATGTTCATCTTTTTTTAAATAGATTAGATCATCGTTTACACAGAAACTAAGTTATTTCCGACTTACATTCTTTCTACAACAGTTTTTTTATATTTGTAACTATATTGTGCTTTTATTTTTTGTACAACACTGGAAAACTTGCTTTTGTCTTTAAGACTGTTTGAGCCCATCCTGTGCGAAAGATTTTATCCTATATTTTTTTACAATGTTTCCGCTTTCTTCGCTGATCCAAATTTAGTCGAAGTAAATGTCTTCCGTTTCGCTGTATGTAATATCCTCGATACAGCTTGAGGTTTATACGAGGCGACATGTTTTAGGTTTTCTGATTAAACAAAGCTCCATTTTTTTTCTCTAGTCTCTCTGGATAATACCGTTTGTTTAATTCTTTCTTTTTCATCATCAAATTTTAGAATTCTTTTCGTATAACATACGCATGTTAGAGTAATTCATTGAAATGCGTTCGTCATCATCATTGTCGTCCACCACTCAAATATCACAACAGCAAAAAGACCAACGTAAATCAACAAAAACTGACTATAATGAAAATAGTGCAATAGTTTTTATCAAACGTGCTCTCACACCACGAGCCACATGGACGCACAAGGTAACAGATGTTTATTTAAATTTAACTCGTAAAATATCGTATTTTCATTGATTAGGAAGAATTTTTGGATGCTGTGTATTGGCTTCGTCAAATAATAAGTATTTTTCTTGGAGTTATTATGGGTTTATTGTCAGTTAAAGGTTTATTAGGAATATTAGCGTAAGTAAAGTTTGTTTATCGGGGTTGCTGACGAGATATGAGAAGTACTGCATTTGATTTAGAAGAGCTTCTAAAGCTATAAAAATTATTAGAAACAGCATCTGTCAGTGCCTTGACGCTGGAAAATCTTCTTTATTCTTTTAGATTTGGTTTAATAAGTTCTTTGATTATATTTTTCTACTCAACTTCTATACAACATGTTGATCCAGAGGAGTATGGTATGTATAAAGAGGACAGTCTGTTTATTAGAGTAAACTAAGTCATAATTTCTTGTTTTCTAGGAGGAATACTTGAAGTAATTAAAGAAGGATTTATGACTGCATTTGCCACATTTCTCGTAGGTTTCGCGTGTTCTGATTTACTCCTCGATCTGCTTTGGGATTTCGACATTTCTGCAAATGGAATTTCTGCATTGGCATTTCGACAGATTTTGACCAAAGCAGGAATTCATTTGGAATTTTCTACTTTTTGTAGTAATTTTTTTGGAATTTCGACAATTATTTCGCCAAAAAATAGAAGTATCATAAAAATTTCGATAAAAGTTGGATTAGGCCGTTAATGACCTCTAGTGACTCGTGTTTGTTGTATATATTGTTGTCGAAGAACGTAGTGGAATTTCGTTGGACATGATTCTGTTGCGAAAAATTAAAAAATAAGGCGGTGGTAGTTCTGATTAGGTGTGATGGTCTGATTGGTGTGAATTTCGAGAACGCTATCGAAATTGCAAAATAATTGCTAAAATTGTACAACTTCCATTGAAATTTCGAAATTCGCGGAAATTCCAAAAGCAGATCGATGAGTTTACCTTGTGTTCTCTTCTCGTAATTCAGTGTATTTAACAGAGTATATTTATTTTAGGTATCGTGGATTGTACTCTATTCAATGCTTAATTCACCTGGCAATTCAACGCAATGATGTCGATACTAATATTTTTCATTTTCGCTCATACTATTGTTTATTCGACTAGAATGTATTTGTTATTTTTTTCGAAAGAAATGTTACCAACATCGGTGTCTTTTTTTTGTCTTTTTTTGCAACTATTTTATAAGATGCTCTTTAGCGGATGCGTTTTGATATTGTGCAAAAGACCCAATTATCATTGTTTTTCTTCTTTCAGATGGCAACTAATCTGTCTCATAAGAAGAAAAAGGCCTTTATAGGCATGCCATCGCCGTTGGGCTATGTGCCGGGGCTTGGTCGGGGAGCAACAGGTTTTACAACACGGTCAGATATTGGTCCAGCAAGAGAATCAGGTGATATCAGCGATGAACGACACGCTCCACCACAAGCCATCCAAAAACGGCGAGGAGACGATGATGATGACGATGATGAAGATTTGAATGATGCAAATTGGGATGAGGTATGAATAGAATTTAATTGCTCTATGAGAAATTTCCCATCTAACGTTTTTCTTTTCTTTTAAGGAATTTGGTTATGGTGGAAGTTTGTTTAAAAATGATCCGTATGAGAAAGACGATGAAGAGGCCGATCAAATTTACGATTCAATTGATAAACGTATGGATGAGAAACGAAAGGAAAGAAGGTTTGTTTTACTCACTTTTGTTGTTTACAGATTTCTATAAATCTTTTATTATGTTTCTTTCCAGAGAACGACGTTTTAAAGAAGAAATTGAAAAATATCGTCAAGAACGTCCGAAAATTCAGCAACAATTTAGTGATTTAAAACGTAAACTGGCTGATGTGTCACAAGAAGAATGGTTAAATTTACCCGAAGTTGGTGATGTTAGAAATAAACGACAACGAAATGCAAGATCGGAAAAGTATAGTTTATACAAGATGCATATTACTGCAATTTCAGTTATTTGTTGTTTTTCAGATATACGCCTGTACCAGACTCTCTCATTGCTAAAGCTGTTTCGGCGACCGATCAAGTAGGTGTTTTAGATTCTCGAGAGCAAAAGTATGGTGGTTTTACAACTCCTTATGGTACTCAAACACCTGCCAGTGGTCTCTCAACTCCTTCAGCTGATATTGATATGGAAAAAATAGGTCAAGCACGAAATACCTTTATAACTATGAGACTGATCCAGGTAATCGTTTTTTTTTTCAGGGAAAAACAATATTTTATATCGCTTGATTTCATTTTTAAGGCGTCCGATTCTGTTAGTGGTCAAACTGTTGTTGATCCAAAAGGTTATTTGACCGACATGGCATCAATGTTACCATCGTATGGTGGTGATATAAACGATGTAAAAAAAGCACGTTTACTATTGAAAAGTGTTCGAGAAACAAATCCATCGCATCCACCAGCATGGGTGGCATCAGCTCGTTTAGAAGAAGTGGTAGGAAAAGTACAAGCGGCAAGAAATTTAATTATGCGTGGTACAGAGCATTGTCCAAAAAGTGAAGATGTCTGGTTAGAAGCCGCAAGATTAATGCCAATTGACGCAGGTTTGCTCGAAATGTTGTCTATTATCTTTAACAAAGTCTTACATGTATTCTCTTTTTAGCTAAAGGAATTGTCACACATGCTGTTCGTCACTTACCACAATCTGTCAAAATCTGGGTGAAAGCAGCCGATTTAGAAACAGAAGTTAAAGGGAAAAAACAAGTATTAAGAAGAGCATTAGAACAAGTACCCAATTCTGTACGTTTATGGAAAGCTGCTGTTGAATTAGAAGATGAAGATGATGCAAGAATTATGTTGAGCCGAGCTGTAGAATGCTGTCCAACATCAGTTGATGTGCGTATTGAAACATAAGTTTTTTTGTTCGTACTAAGTGCACATTTTATATGGTTCGTTTTTGTTGTTATTTAGTTATGGTTAGCACTTGCCCGTTTAGAAACATACGAAAATGCTCGTCGTGTTTTGAACAAAGCTCGTGAGAATATCCCAACCGATCGCCAAATATGGATCATGGCAGCGAAATTAGAAGAAGCAAATGGAAATCAAACAATGGTTGATCGTCTGATTGACAGAGGTTAGTGTGATCTCTATTATTACAATACCCTTTCTGTTTGTCAATGATTTTTTCTCTTCTTTCAGCTCTGACATCGTTACGTGCTAATATGGTCGAGATTAATCGTGAACATTGGTTGAAAGATGCAGTTGATTGCGAAAAGGCACAAGCCGTCCATACGTGTCAGGCGCTTATCCGCGGTGTCATTGGTATTGGTATCGACGACGAAGATCAGATTGATACCTGGATAGAAGACGCACAAACGTGTGAAAAAGAAGGTGCATTTGAATGCTCACGTGCAATATATACACATGCATTAAGCGTTTATCCACAACGAAAAAATTTATGGCTGGAAGCAGCTGATTTTGAGAAGAAGCATGGCACAAAGGAACAACTGGAGTCATTATTAATAAAAGCCGTGCAGAACAGTCCGAAAGCCGAAGTTTTGTGGCTCATGTTAGCCAAATCCAAATGGCTAGGTGGCAATGTGCCAGAAGCTAGACAAATATTGGCAAATGCGTTTCAGGTAAGGTGTTTTTTCTTCTTTATATCATTCATGAGTTGGACGTTTTTTCATTATTAAGGCTAATTCCAATTCTGAAGAAATCTGGTTAGCTGCTGTTAAGTTAGAATCTGAGAACAATGAACATGAGCGTGCTCGTCGTCTTTTAACAAAAGCTCGTACAAATGCACCTACTGCTCGTGTTTTTATGAAATCTGTACGTCTCGAGTGGTGTCTAGGCGATCTGCCACGTGCATTACAATTACTGGATGAAGCATTAAAAACGTACAGTGATTTTCCAAAATTATGGATGATGAAAGCACAAATCTATGCGCAAATGGACACTATTGATCAAGCACGTGAGGCTTATAATGATGGTCTAAAAAAATGTCCAACAAGTGTACCACTTTGGATATTACTAACAAATTTAGAAGTGCAAAATCAACAACTAATACGAGCTAGAGCCAATTTAGAAAAAGCAAGGTTAAGAAATTCACAAACACCCGAATTATGGTTAGAATCAGTTAGATTGGAAATGAAGGCAGGCAATCGACAGCAAGCAATGGCCATGTTGGCAAGAGGTATGTTAAGTTACACAGTGCTAGTAGGGGTGAATGGGGATACTCTTGGTTACTACTACATTTCACTAAAAGTGTTTTTTGTTGCTTTTCAGGTATGCAAGAATGTCCTACATCCGGAATACTGTGGGCAGAAGCCATTTTTCTTGAACCACGCCCACAACGAAAATCAAAAAGTGTTGATGCTTTAAAAAAATGTGAACATGATCCAAACGTTTTGTTAGCCGTTTCGAAATTGTTTTGGTGCGAACGTCGTCTAGATAAAGCACGTGAATGGTTTAATCGTACAGTGAAATTAGAGACGGATTTTGGTGATTCATGGGCATACTATTATAAATTTGAACTAATGCATGGTAAAGAGGAACAACAACTAGAAGTGAAGCAACGATGTCAGCAATATGAACCGAGACATGGTGAACAATGGTGTCAAATTTCAAAAGATGTTAGATATTGGAAATTGAAGACGGGAGATATATTAGAAAAAGTAGCACAACAGTTACAAGTTCCAACTTAGTTTCTGTTTTGCTATTTCCTTTTTCATATTAATGTAATAATACATGAGCAAGTGTAAATAGAATTTTATGGAGATTTTTTATCTTTCTTGTAACAAGTGCGCACTTTAAAACTGGACTAAAAAAACGTTTTACACGAACCAAACAAGATGTTTTAAATGCATGAAGGTCGCTAGCGAAATGAGATAATTAAACAGCCACTTTATCGGTCTTGAAGCACCCGAACTAGAGCCCTGCAAGTTACGACTTTTTGACAACTTGTAACCACCTAACTAGGTTATAGGTTTTTGATAACCCATAACCTCGACTAATATAAGTAACTGATTTGATTTCTTCTTCAAAGACTTAGTAAAGAAAACGAAGTACTCGTATATATATATATATATACAAAAATTATTATAAAATCAAATCTATGTAACAGCGGAATACAGGAATAGCGCCTATTTCTTTAGATAATCGATAAACGAAATCTTAAACATGTACAATGAAGTAGATCTGGACAAATGTACATATTACGTACATTTTTGATTTAGATGTGTGGTTGAACGCTTGACTTTCAAACAGAGCGGTTAATTATCTTTGAGGAAATAAAAGCAAAACAAAGAGGTACAACTTTGTACGAAAAAAGTAGTATAAAATCAAATGTTCTATAATAACGAATAGAAAAACGAAGGAACAAGAGAACAGAGGAATAGCGAGCGGAATTTATTCTTGAATTAAATCCTTCGACCGGAACTTATTTTGAAACGCTCCCTTAATCATTGTAGAATTGATTTGACCACGACTTTATAATGTCGAACTAAGAATTATTATATTGTCTAATACGATTTACGGATAAAACAGCAGTTCTTTTATGAGCATGCAATAGAGTGCATAATGAAGAGAAATGACGATCGTACACTTGGTTTTAACATGCATGCACACCAGAGACCGAAACGGGTCGGGTCAATCTTAAAGGTATTGATTTGGGTCGGATCAGGTCGGGTTTGGGCCAGATCAGAAACCCTTTTCGAATCAAACTCAGGTCCATATAAGAAAAACTGTCTGAATTACCCAAACTTTTTCACTCAAAGAAGAGAAAAATGACAAACCGTAAGGAATCTGACCATTTTTCTGAAAAAATTTGAAAAAAATCTGACTAAGATAGTTTTTCTGTAGAAAAGAGGTGTTTTCCGAATGAGTACGAAAAACTTTTCATGTTTCGGGTCTAGTTCGGATCATAGTTGAAAAATTTTCGGATCCATTCAAATTCAGGTCAACGTAAAAGATACTGATTCGGGTCGGGCTCGGATCACGTTTGGTTGACCCATTTCGGTCTAGATTCAATCAAATTATTCATCTTGTACTAGCATGGTCAAATTTGTTTTTTACTCGACTAGCATTTTCTTTAACTCTTGTCGAAATACATAGCGTTAACCATTGATCTTTTGTAAATCGTATATTATCCATTTCGAATCGTTTCTTATTAATTAGAACAGTCGTTGTCGTTTAAAATAGAATTGCACAATATGTACAAATTGCAGTATTCCGTTGTGAAAAGGTTTGTGTGTACAAAATAATTTGTAAGAAAAAAAATTTTCTTTCATTCGAAGAAAGCTAACGAAGAAGTTTTCCATCTGGGATTTTCTATACCCAGTTTAACATGGAGAATCAGAATAAAGCGGTTTTGAAAATCATAAAGATCCAGAAAGATGAAAATTTTGATAATTTTTAAAAATTTCATTAAATCCCATCTAATTTGAAAAGTTCAGTATTTTAACATTTTTTTATATGAAAATCATTTTCGAAACCTTAAAAATGACATTTTTCTATGTAACTCGATGAGCTCTATCTAACTATGATAAAAAACACAACATTTTTTTCTACTTGATTTTCGAACTGTCGACACCTTACTGTCATATGAAAGACCGTGGCATCGTTGATGGCATCCTCAAAGGCTCTTGAAAAGAGCATTCCAAGAGACTCCGATACAGAACGGATCAGGGTCATCCCGTCACTCAATGCGAAAAACAACGTCAGATAAACAATAAGTGTTGTCGAGATAACTGTATTTATTAATCGATTCACGCGCACGTGTATCCATCCATGCCCAATTGTTCGTGAAAACTTTAGAGTCTGTTTTTATGTATCGACAGAATCTTGTAACATTCACTCAAAAGAGTAGTATTTGAGGTAATCAATTATAAAAACATCCATAATATAAATGTAGTTTTTGCTCAAACGAAATACTTTTTAAATGAGCTAAAAGATCATTAAAAAAAATTCAGATAATAAACGTTCTCTAACGCACATTACAAGTATATGGTCTATACGGATTTAAACAACAATTATTAGTTCGACATTTTTGTTTTTAACAAAGCAACACGGTTAAACTGTGATAAATACGTTATCTTAGCTCTTATGTATATATGTTTCATATTTGGAGCTATTAACTATGAGAACATACTAAAGACCCATGACTGCATTTATATAAATCATGTTTTAAAGTAAAATACGTTAGTTTGAAAAAATCATTATAGAGCTTATGACAGTGATGCTACAAAGAGATCTAAATTTATTGCTAACGATTTATTTATTGTAACAACAATAAATTTATTTATTGTTTAATGATTGACCTTATTTACAATGTTTTAATTTTCAAACTGTTAAACAAAGTCAAATCACGTAGAACATTCGTATACGCTTGTAAAAGAAAACGAAACATTTTTCTTATTAATACTTTGATGTTTCCGTTATTTTTCTCGATCGCTTAAAGTGTCAGGATCAAGGCATTTTCATGATATTTTTGGTTCATTTGCAAAATAGTTTATTCATCTCCTATCCGTACATACTTTTACATTTTATCTTGACAATCATACAATTGCTTTATATATAACTTTCTTCAGTTATCTACATTAAAATCAATTTAAATATAACAAAAAAAAATGGATTCATGTTACGTTCTCTGTTTAAATTGGACCATGATACTAGTGAAAAACTCAAATACAAGGTTCTAACTCAAATTGGTTTGTTGAATCTATTGATGTTCATAGTTTTAATAACAATTTCAGTATTATAAGAACATTTTGTGAATTTTCTCGAGGATGAGTAAATCAAATCTCGTATTGTTTTTGCACGAACAGCCCTACAAAGTTGACATAGTTACTGTGTTTTTATTTTCTTCTAGTTTTCTATTAATTATATCCTGTATAGGGATTTTATGTCTAAAAATTCATTATTAGAAATTGGTTTTTTCTTCTTCGTTTTCTCGCAGTTGGATTCTAGCCAAATTATTTACATTTTTTGTGCAAAGGAAGCGACAGAAAAAAAAAATAAGTTGTCAACATGAAACATCCGATTAAAAAAAACCTGTGTGGTCTAAACAAATAGTTTTATTCTAGACATATCAGTGGCTTTTAATCATCTTGCATGATTTAGGAAGCTTTTTTGAGGCTTTTCTTAGTATCTTTTACGCTCATAGACTAAAATTCAGTCGATTTTTGAACACTAATTGGTTCAATATGAATGATCATTTTCTCGATAGAGTTGCAACTCTTCAACGTCGTAGTACAATCAATTTTTTTACAGAACGATGTTCATCATCCTGTCAAACAACTGTTTTCAAAAGTTAAAATAGATCACTGACACTCTCCGTTGAGTGCTGGTCACATTTCTTAGTCTTCGGATTATCTACCACTGGGATGATTTGAATGTGCGAGAGTTCCTACCAATCCTGTTTCTTTGTTCTAATTTTATTTTATTTTTATTTCCGTTTATAAAAAATACAAGAGAATAATTAAATAGGTATATTATAACAAGACAAAACCGATTTTCTGCAATCGAATTGGTTACATATAAACTTGATTGCTTCTACGGCAACAGTTCAATATAATTCGATTTTAACTTTCTTTAATGATGAAATTAAATATTGAAATTGTATTGGCGCCAGTTAATATCGGTAGATGAATTTTCTCAATGTTGAAGAGATTCATAATAATAGTGATTTTGACTTCAAAAATGATTGTAGCGTATCGTAACCGTTAGACCCGTCTCCTTGTGTTTTCACTTATTCAATAGTAAACGAAGGAAAACATTGACATTTTTTGGTCAAAAAAAATCATCGATAAATACTTAAAAATGTCCCAAGATTATTTTCATATATAGATTATATATTTTCTAGTTCTGCTTCTTCTCCATTTCGTCCGGTCAACCATATAGTGACGTTCGATTTTATTTCTTCAGAAAGAAATCGTTATATTTTTTGTATCATTAAAAAACACATCTATATACATGTAAATTTTTTCGCAAAAAGTAAGAATAGAATAATAATCGGAACAATATAGCAATTTAACACATTTATGTACATGTAAATTTATGTTTATATATATCTACACATATATACAGTAAAAAACAAAGCTCGACTATGAGACTGAGAAAGAAAGAAGCCATTTAGACACCTTAAAGTAAAATGGAATTGAAAATAAAAAAAATATGAGAATGTGACCATAAATAGGATTTTATTGGTGTATAAGAGAAACCCAAACTGTGTATGTGTAAGTCTGACGCTTAGTGGAATGTTATAGAAAGAAATTTTAGAGCTATTAGAGGAGATACTGATATATTGTCTGCAAAACTGTATCCTAAATGATGTTGATTCTGCTCTGAGTATACATCAGAAAGACACGTTAGATCATTGTTTTCAAAATTTCATCTATCACCAAAACACATGTACTACAATTTGTTATACTTATCGACAAACGATTTGCTAATAAAACATTTTTTTCATTATATCACCTCTCAGATCAACGAAACGGTATAACTAACGGTTCGTTTCAACATTGTTTTCGCCGTTTTTTACGGTAAGAAAACTCTGTTTTCTTTCCGAGTTATTGACCGTTTTCCGAAACTATTTATTCTTGATTTTTTATCTCAAAAATAACACTTTTATACTTCAGAGTTTTTTGGCTTTTGGAATCACAATTATCTGCCCTGGTGTTGGGGTTATTACTAGTACTAAAAACCTCTTGCGCAAACCAAGTGCCTATCACTAGAGTATCTAAGATATGGTTAATCATTAGTGGTGACTGACTTGATGGAAAACGGTCCGTAAATGATAACCATAAACAGACCGTTTTATGGTATAGATCAGTTAAAGGTGATACAAAGGATGAAATACAGGACAGATGACGATAGTATTTAAGAAATTAATCGATCATTACGTTTGATCTAGGCTGGATTAGCAGGCAGAAGATATATCACTATCTGTCTCTCGCTCTCGTTCTCTTTCTCACGATTTAGAACTTGTCGGTTCCATTGAAGTTCGTCGATGAATCGGGTAAGATGTTCTTCGTAACAAATTGATGTAGAGTTCAGATTTTAAAAATCGTTGATAAGAATCTTTTTCCATCAGGCCTTGAATCCGTCGTTGAGCATGATCAAACACGTCCACCGTTGGATTGTCTAGACATGCTATGGTTGATACACGAGTTTCAATATCAAGATTTACCTAAAAATAATAAAATGTCATATAAAATAATCAAAAAATGTACGAGCAATTCAAGGTGGATGGATGTGCATACTCTAAATAGTACTCTATTTGTGAGTACATGTTTTTTCGACCTAATAACGAATATCCTCTAGACATATTTTGTGTTAACAAATTTTAATATACTTGTATGTAGAAGTCAAGTTACCTGTTTGGGTGCACCAACAGCAATAAAATCGATATAAATTTTTTTTGCTTTTACTATTCGTTTTTGTTCTTTACACGATTTAAATTCGTTACATGCTAGCCAAAATTCAAGATTTTCTTCACTAAATTCTGTTCGTAAAAATGCACGAAATAACGTTTGACCAGCTGAAAACGTAAATAGATGAATGAAATAAATCTTTACAAAGATATTTATTCATGTAATAACTTACATCGATGCCTTAGTAAATGTTCAAATGATTCTTCCCAACAGAGTACATCTTCTCCGGGTGGTACAAAACTTTTTTCAGTTAATGTTGAATCGGTTGTTCGTCGACGAATTAAATTAGCCGCACGAGATTTAAAATCTTTAGCTCTAGAAAATTTAAGAAAAATGACATCATTAAATTGAACGTATTCAAGCACATATACTTACAATGAAGTGGCATTAGATTTTTTCTTATTATTATTGTCATTTTTATTATTTAAATCATTTTCATCTTCGGATACGCATGATGATGGTGCTTGCAGACACAATGCAAATTGTTGTGGTAATTTATTTCTCATACTGAATATGTTACTTTAGCTTAGACTAGGTTTCTATACCTCGACATAGTCTGATGAATATGATATCTCGATGTTGCACGTACAAACGTCATTGTTTCGTCTGACAGGCATGCACACATATATACCCATTTGAGTCTAAATATCTGATTTTTCTCTCTTTTTCTCTCTCTCTCTCTCTCTCTCATTATATCAATTTTGGTGATACAATTTCTTTTCTTTTTTCTTTCTTTCTTTCTTTTGTTAAAACTAATATATGAATCTGGTATAAAGCAATGTTGTATTATTATTATTATTATTCACTCCTACGTATGCTGTCTATGAAGTCTTATCTCTTTATAAACGTAGAGGGTGGTCAGTATATTGAACATACAAGATTAGTTCTTGCTTTAAAAATATTTTCTATTTTTTCATGTTTTCTTTTTTTTGAAATGCCGTAGTTCTAAATATAGTTTGCCCTATGATAACAGCTAAATACTGAATATAATTAATTATCCATTTTATAAAGCAATATTGACATAACACTCGGTATAGAAAATTCAATCTTAAAATTATGATTTTGATTTCATATTAACGTTTCATATACGATCTTTAATAGCTTGTTATCAATAGTACTCAAATTGAAGTCAAAACTATCACTATTCAAACAGATAAACGTTTTTACTGCTAACTTCTATTATAATTGATATTAATAATTTGGTCTCGTACACTCATGAGAATCTTTGTTTTGTTTCGATGAGAGAAGACTTTAGATTTTCTGAATGTTATACTATGAGTAAGCCAGAGCATGACTAATCGAATAGGCAACAATTGTAGATTCATCTGGTGACTGAAGGTTGAAATAAGCCAAAATAATTTATACGAAATTAAAAATAAATTAGTTGTCACCTCACACTCAAATATATTCAACTCTCTTTCTGTTAATTTTACATATATGTGTTTCATGCAATCAGATAAGCAAAAATCTGTGCATATTTTAAAAAACTTGATAAACTGCTTGGAAAAAATTTTAATTTTATTTTTCTGAGCATACATGAACTTAAACACTTCAGTGGTAGTACAGTGTTGGTTATCTAGTTATTCAGCATCATCCTAGCAGCGAGAAAGAACGGATCGCGTCCACTGAAAACATTGTTTTTTTAGCAAAACTTGGCAAAAAAATTCGTAAATTTACGCTGAACAAATATGTCAAATCTCCTTCGATCAGAATGATCGGATATTATCGCCGTCTTTTGCAACAGTAAATAACCTTTTTTTTCAAAATCTGTAGAAGATAAACTGGATTTTTTTTCGGAAGTCTTTTCGAGTTCGGATCTATTCAGCCCTTCTTCGAAGATAAAGGTCGAACATCAGGTATAGTACAATGACTGATGGCTTTAAACTGAATAAAAATTCTGCCACAATATCTGTGAGTAATGCGACAAATTTTTGCTAGAGAATAACGTAAGTCTGTTTATGCATATCCCCATGTGATTGACTATAACGTTTTCCTATGAGTGGTATGTTACGTTATATGATAATTACGAGAAATTTGTAAATAATAATTTCAACAATTAAAATGTTAGGTTGCACGATGGACAGTGCTTATCCTTTTATTGTTAAACTTTTTGAAAATTCTAACGAAACCAATAAAAAGAGTGACTGCTTCTTCTTCATAGATTTATGTTCAATTTGTTGTTGTTAATGTCATATCCATTTTCGATGTATTAGTCACTTGAGATGTCTGATTTACTTCAGGACTATCTCTCAGTTGTGGACATACTTTGTCTAGTTTATTCCATAAAATATTAAAACGTTTACTAAACTCGTTAGTGCCTGCTCCAGCTTCTCTCTTTTCCGCATTCCAGATCTCTTTTTCTATTTCATCATTTGGCTCTTGTTCTTTCTTCACAGCCGTCGCACCAACATCCACCAATTTCTTCAGAGCCAACAATGTAATAACGCTCTTTCTATGAGATTTAAAAATAGCTTTATCCTTCAGTTTCTCTTCCAGTTTTGTCACTGTAAACAATGCACAATTTGTCTTATACTCATCTTGATCA
>CAJNOQ010001013.1:0-37424 GCA_905250885.1 Didymodactylos carnosus | reverse complement strand
GTCACTGTGTGCATTGAAATCACCTACTAATATTACACCGTCAAAAGATCCCGTTCGAATAACATCACATATAGTGTCACTTAAAAATTCTATATACTCATCAGTTTCGCCGTTTGAAAGACTCGGGATCGATAATTAACTGCAAAGAAAATATTTCCTATTTTAGGAAGTACAATTTCGAAAAACATAATTTCAAAACGGTTGTCTTCAACAGCAGAAAGGCTTTTTACTGTTAAATGGTCTTTATGATACAAGAGACATCCACCGCCTTCGCGATTACGATCTAACCGGTGTAGGGTATAGCCATTCATAGTAATGTCTTGATCTGTTATAGACGAGTCTAACCATGTCTCGGTGATAGCAACAAAAGCAGGGTCTGACTGGTCACACATTGCCTGAAGCAATTCAAATTTTGTCAAAGTAGAGTTAAAAAGTTTGGATTATGAAACAATAAAGGTATTTTTGTTTACAGTGATGTTCAGAATGTGTATAGATAACAAAGATTCCTCTTATTTTTAAAAAAACGTACTTTTTAAATGCAACTTATGTTTAAAGTAGAATATTATAATTATCTTAATCAAACATTTTTTATAGATACATTTAGATTACATATAGCATATTGACTACAGTACTAATTGTTTATTCAAATACTGAATGAGAATATTTGACAAACAAATATACCTTTTCTCTTTTCATAAAACAAAGCTGAAATATAATTTGTATGAATATTATGACCTTCATCAATGCTACCCAGAACTTCAAAATAACTGCAAGACAATAACAACTCCTCACTTTCTGAAGGAAAATGTGAATGAATTTTAATGATTTATCCATGGAGACCCCAAAACACCCTCAGGAGTGTGACCCGGTCACTTTTCAGTGCCTTTCTTATATGAAAATTTTCATCTTGGAGGAATCAGGACTCCAACCTGGATGAAGTGGCATGAACAGTTCCCTTAAAAAAAGAAATTTTTTTTCGACCCTCCAGACCTCTAGAGCGGGGTACAGGTGGTATTAGGTCGATCCTTCGGGTGACCCCCGTAAGAGTCCATGGGAAGTATGTGATACCAAAGAGGCGACTGTTTACCACTAGGTTCCAGTTCATTATCGATTTTGACCATATGGTTATAATCAGCGTTGCAAGCCCTATCGAGCTAGATGACCATTGTTCGATTGTACGAAAAAATATTTTTTCAAAATCCCTGTACCCCGCTCTAGGGGTCTGGAGGGTCGAAAAAAAATTTCTTTTTTTAAGGCAACTGTTCATGCCACTCCATCCAGGTTGGAGTCCTGATTCCTCCAAGATGAAAATTTTCATAAAAGAAAGGGAATGAAAAGTGACCCGGTCACTTCTTCTGAGGGTGTTTTACTGACCATTGACAGTGTGAGCCACTTTTCGCATCGAAGGCCAGCTTCTTTTGCAAAAATTTTATTACGATTTTGTAGAGGAGAAAACGTTACATCACATATATGAAATTCAGTTTGGAGTCTTGTAATATGACTACACAGCAGTTGACACACCGGAAAAAGTTATCATTTTTCCCCTTAAAAACGACAAATTTTGGCCTTATTTAGAGTATTGAGTCAATAAAATTGTACCAGTACACAATATAGGACACATGCATATTGGGTTTTGTTCAGTTTTTGACGCTCCACCTTTTTATATATTGCGTCAAAAGATTCGTTGATCTGCGGCCAAGTTTTAGAGTCTCAAGTTTTCAAGTGTAATTTCCGATAGTTTTTCATAAAAGTCGAGGAGTACTCAAGAGTCCGCGCGGCATAACTTTTCACCAACTCAACCAAATGCGCTAAAAATTTGAATTTAGAGGTTTTAGATGATGCTGATTCAGATGCGCATATCAAATTGAAAAAGTAAAATTTGGCGAGTGCCTCAGTTTCTGGCATGATACTTGATGGTCTCACGGAAGCTCTCTTAAGTACCGCTCAAGTGCTTTCAGATACTCTGGAAATTATTTGAGTCATAGCAGTAGTAGATCGCCTTTCGGAGCTACTGAAGTATTCTTAACTCGATATTTCCATCAGAAAGATACTTAATTACTATGAATTTTACTACATCGTAATAAGATTCTCTTCCAGACTGAAAAATGGCAACAGCGAATGAAGAACTAGTTGAGCTTGTCACAAAACAGGCCATGGATTTATTGGCCGAAATTCGAAAAGATGTCGAAGAAACAAAGGCGCTAACTGAGGAAGATCGCAAGAATTGTATGGCAATTTGTCACCGGGTTGAAACTGAACATACACGATTAAAGATTGAATTCCTCAACGAATCATTGATTTTGATTGATCAAGCATTGGAAACTTCGGATCAACAAAAACTTATACAAATCCACGAAGCATGGTCGCTGGTATTAAAGAATGTGACACACCAATGTAAAACTCTTGTCGGTCCATTGATGGAAGTATTACGAGTATTATCACGACAAGATAAGAATCTTGGACGAAAATACGCGGGTCTCCTTGCCGGTGCTGTTGTAAGTTCGATATTGTGTGGAGCAGCCGTTGTAGTGTTAATTGCACATGCTCACCCTGGTTGTTGTTTGCAATTGGCAACGGAGGCTGTACTTGCAGTTAGTGTTGGGGCACTGATAGCCATAGCAATTGCCCTTGGCTGTATTGCAGGATGCATATCAATAGCACGCCTACGTATAGTTTATCGAAAGTGTTCAGATTCTGTTCGATTGATTTTGGTTAAGTGGTTTCCACATTGTTTTGATGGTTCATCTAAAGATCCATCTGATTCAGAGTTGGCAAACGTGATAGAACAATCGATTAATACTCTGAATATAAAGCAAGATATATGGCGTAATCGTACGGCGCTTGAAATGCTGAAAAGATGGGCTAAAAACCAGCGTGATCATCAACCTATTTCGAACATGAACTCGGTTCCTAACAAGAATCTCTGATTGAATTTGCGAGCTAGAACAACCAGATGTCTAAAAGTTTGTCTTGCCAACGTAATATCAGCCTCGACCCAGCCGACTGGTTCAATAGAACTGCCTTCTGGACCTACAATATCGGCTCCAGAATAAGGAAAAACAACTTCAGTTCCTTTTAAAAGCCGTCAGTAGTCTAAACTAACAATACTAACACCAGCACCTGTATCTAAAGTAAAAATGCCTATGGTGCCATGTAATTTTCCTTTGGCGGTTGCACAACCTCTTTTGATGGTATAAAAAGAAGTTGAAGCATTAGAAGAAGTGGCATTCTCTTTTATTTTGCTTTCTAGTTTCAAAATCGTAGCAGCAAAGCCTTTAGAATCTGTTTTAAAGAGAGAATCCTTTCCAATTGTAGTTTTATCCTTCTTCTCTAGTTTTCTCTTTTCTTTCTTATAATTTTTGGTGTTTTTGGGTTTGAAATTATCTGATAAATTATAATTTTGATCAGATATTGTCATTTTTGGAGTTGATAGCGAAATAATCGTCTCATTAGATACAGATGACGAAGAAGAACAAGACTCCAATTGAGAAGAATTAGAGTTAGGTGATTTTTCTGTGGATAGATTGTCAATAAGTGTTAAACTAGTCTCAACTTTTGTTCAAAAGCCGCTGATTTAGGTGGTGACGGAGTTCCCGACGTCTCTAACAAAGAAGAAGAAAATGGCAACGATGCAAAATCGAGTATAGGTCGAGAAACCTTCTATACATCACGACCGGGCGTTAGAAACCGCGATAGCGATTTCAAGGCTTCGATTTTTCCCTGTTCTTTGGACTGTTCAATTGAGGACTTGTGAATAGTATGGGATGTCAGCTTATCCTCAATCAGCTGCTCCCTTTTTAGTTTAAATGATTAGAATTCTGTCGATTTTGTGAATCACCGCTGGAAAAAGTAGATGTGTAGATGACACTGAAGTACCGCTTTAGGCTAAACACCAGCAACATTTCGACGGTCTGTAGCCGAGTTCTACTTAAAACGAATAATCCAACATCAGAATCGTGTTCAGCATCGAAAACTGAGCCTATGTGTATATATCTCAGAACGTTCCTGTGACTTTTATTTTTCTCAAAAAATTCAGCCCGAGTTTCCCACAGGGATAGGTCAAAAAATAAACTCGATTGAAACGCCGTTTTCATTATTCATCTATCTGTTTTTTGATTTTTTCCAGCTTTTTGAGTAATCCAGCGGTTCTTTTTTGGTAGTCAGACTGACGTTTTTTTATCGAGTTAATTTTTTGACCTATCCCTGTGGGAAACTCGACTAGTTTAGACTACTGACGGCTTTTAAAAGGAACTGAAGTTGTTTTTCCTTATTCTGGAGCCGATATTGTAGGTCCAGAAGGCAGTTCTATTGAACCAGTCGGCTGGGTCGAGGCTCATATTACGTTGGCAAGACAAACTTTTAGACATCTGGTTGTTCTAGCTCGCAAATTCAATCAGAGAGTCTTGTTAAGAACCGATTTGATGTTCGAAATAGGTTTAGTCTTAGATGTACAAGATGGAAAATGCTGGTTGAGAGATAAACCGTTATCTAAATTTTTGCTAGCTACTGATCTTCAGCAGGCCGGTCGATTGGACATACCCGTTTACGCTGTTCATAAAAAAAAATTCCACCTTTTCATCAAGCTTTCATCACGGTACAAACACCGTTGGATATTAGCGGACAAAAGTGGGAAGCGACCACCACTTCTGCGAGCTCTCGAATTTCACTCGCCAACAGTATCGTTACTGTTGACAAGAATATCGCTCGTGTTATGGTTGCTAATCTGACACCGCGATGGAGTTATGTTCGACCTGGACAGAAACTCGCTTTCCTTGATCCTTTTTATTCTGATTGTAGTCTGCAAAAATCTGACGGATTACTTCAAAAACATCAGGAGACATGTACATTTATTACACAGGAATCACCGATGCCTGATCCAAAAGAAGGACAATCTATTTCCTCTGATGACTGTTCTAAAGACACTTCATCTACTACATGTGTTAACAGTCCAGAATTAGCAACACCATTATTTATAGCAGAGAGAAAATTTGACAATTACACTGAAAAGATTAGACGACGATTGCTAAGTCAAGATCCAATTACACCTCGGATTGAAGATAAGAAAACCAAGATTCGAGAAGATGCTAATGTTGGAGAAGGCGATTTCGGTTCGTCTTTGTCGCTTTTTGCTAATGATCAAAGTACAGTTGAGAGGCCAGACCCTTGACTGCCATCGTAGTTCGTTCTTTGGCTGAGAAAACCGATCTTGCGCGTATTTCGCCAGCCGATCCTCAATTCACCACCGGCCGAGAAGCAATTCGAGTCGTTCAAATTACAGGCGGTCCGGTCTTTTTCCGGATGCTTTTTTCGCGTATGCTCATATTTTTCTTCAATCAACGGCATGTCGTACAAAACTCAAATATACCATAATGAATCACGACCAACAGTTCATCAAATATACCCCGTCTAGCAACGTCAGAAAAAATGAATAAATTGTGCAACGATTGGCTGCTTCGGTGGACACAACGCCACTCTTGATGGACTCAGGTAGAACAAAACGAGCTCTGCAAGATCTGCACTTCACTTTTCTCTTTCCATCAAATCATTAATGAGAAAATCGCTACTTCCTTTCAGCAGTTTATATCCCTGATACAGCAAAGTGAGAAAAATTGAATAATTTGTGCAGCGATTCCCTGCTTCGGCGGACACAACGCCACCCTTGATGGACACAGGTAGAACCCAACGAGCTCTACAAAATCTACACTACATTTTTCTCTTTTCATCGAATCGTTAATGAGCAAATCCTAATTACTTTTAGCACTATATATCCCGTATAGAGCGAAGTGAGAAAAACTGAATAACTTGTGCAACGATTCCCTGCTTCGTTAGACACAACGCCACCCTAGATGGACACAGGTAGAACGCAGCCAGCTCTGCAAAATCTACGCTGCACTTTTCTCTTTTCATCAAATCGCTAAAAGAAAATCGCAAACAACTTTCAGCACTATAGAGCGATTGTTCCTAATTCGAACCACTTTTTAGCTAGTGAAAAGTTTTTGCTTTTTCCTTAAAATTTTCTTGGACAACGTATATTATTTTTTATACTACAAAGTAAAAAAGTCGTAAAAAAAAAAAAAGAAAAAGCTATGTAGGCCATATTGTCGCTATTGTATTATTCTTGCTTTTAGATACTCGGCAGAGACTTCAGAATAACGAAAATATATGACCGGTCAACCAGCCGGATCAGAAACTTTTAGACCGGTTACAGAACCGGTCGAGAAAATCTTGACCGGTTACATCTATGCTATGTAGGCCATATTGTCGCTGTTTAACAAATACAGATCGGCTACTCCAGTTTAAAGACTGTATTAGATAATCAAGTCTAAATATATATGCAGCTTATTCTAGGTTCTTCGATCACTCCCTCTACTTTATTATTTACCCTATAAGATGAGAAAATCATTTGAAAAAGTCTTTGTTAAAAACTCTGGGCAAAACTTCATTGGTTAAGGCTCAACCGCTATGAGATTGTAGTTTATTCTCTGATGAATAACTTTTGTTCCAAGGTTATAGTCCGATTCCGAACTTCGGGTAGCAAGAAGACTCTGTTTTCTGACTAGGACTCGTTTTTCTAGCCATTTTGCGTGTATTGGTTCGAATTAGGAACAAAAAATTGCTTGTGGTTCGAATTAGGAACAGTGCTCCTAATTCGAACCAGAGACATGTCTAAAGTTAATTTAATATCTCTGCATAGAAATGGAATTAAAGGCTGAACCGCTGTAATTATACTCGGTTTGATGTGGCGAACATTTTTTGTTCCAAGAGTATATCGAAAATCTGACATTCGGGTAGCAGGAGCCAGCAGTTTTCTGAAATTTTGTCGTTTTTTGCTTGTTCTGCGCTGGCTGGTTCGAATTAGGAACATATATTTCATGTGTGGTTCGAATTAGGAACAGTGCTCCTAATTCGAACCAGACAACTTATCATCAAACTACCGGTTAGAACTCACTTAGTTTTGATGATAACTAGATAATTTTTATACCATTGAACTCGCGAGACGATTTTATACTTTGTAGTATAAAAAATAATATACGTTGTCCAAGAAAATTTTAAGGAAAAAGTAAAAACTTTTCACTAGCTAAAAAGTGGTTCAAAGTAGGAACAATCGC
The DNA here is from genome assembly GCA_905250885.1 of Didymodactylos carnosus. NCBI lineage: Eukaryota > Metazoa > Rotifera > Eurotatoria > Philodinida > Philodinidae > Didymodactylos > Didymodactylos carnosus. The sequence continues at coordinate 30,315 of CAJNOQ010001013.1, read as the reverse complement.
TCTACGTCTTATTTGCATGAAGCCTATTGTTTTTCTCTATCTATGACCCATTTTTGCGAAACGATTTCATAGATTTTCTTTTGCTTGTAATGCAAAAATGAGTCATCGATAGAGAAAAAACAATGAGAATGAGAATAGAATGAATGAGAATCAATCATATTCTTTTTAACTCCTAGAGCTCTAATTATTTTTACCACTTTTATTTTAAAAATCTACTATAGTATAGCCTCTCATTCTCATCCTCAAAAAAAGTTACGTTCTCACGTGAGGTACAAAAGCAGAAACATGCTGTTCTTCTTGTTTCTGAATGACAATCCTCTTATTAAATGCTGGCGTCTGACACTGAATTGTCGTTGTCATCATAGTTCGTTCTATGAATTGTTGTTATTGATGTCGAAGAAGAGGACGATGTGCTATAACTACAGTAACTACTGTCTGTCAAAAGAAATTAGGCACGTAACATCAAATAAAGATAGATACTTACGGTTTTCACCATTGAATTCGATAGCCAAAACTTGAGGCTATCTTTTAAGAAGCAAAACCAATTTTCTGTAAAATTTTCGAAGGCGGTTTTCCAGAGGATCTTTCGAAAACTATTTTAGATTTTTTTCAAATAGGAATCCAGTGATGTTTTGGGGGACATATATAGTCTGAAGTGTCTTCTACAAAACTGGATCTAGACGACATCTTGAAAACCCATGATTCGGGAGCTATGGACCTTTTCCCTGAAGCCTTCACACTTTTCTACCGTTAGGCTTGGAACTGTCAGAAATGAATGAAAACATAGGTTATCGATTATGCTGAATCCCGTGGCAATGTTAGTTTTCAGAACAAAATGCAGCAACCGAGTGAAAACCTATACTAGGTAAAATAACATATTTTTGATTATTTTCATTAAAAATTGAAAAACTCATAACTCAGTCAAAATCCATCCAACCTATTGCAGAATGTCAGAAAATACTCTATTTTATCTGCAACATACCGTAAAGCTCAATAAAATGTTGAAAAAACCAACAGAAAATACTGTGGTTTCTCGAAAGATTTTCCAGAAACCTTTGGAACAAAAAGAATATTTTTTGCTATAATTTTGCCACAAACCTTTTTTTCTGCTACGAACGAAGATTTTACTAAAAGTAAAACAAAAGGGAAATTTTGATTTCTTCGCCTTGGCACAGAAACAAAATGGAACTATATGACCTTCTCTGTTTGGAGATAACAGAAGAATTATTTTGCTTTAAGATAAACCAGATGCGACATCATAATGTGTGGTTTTGACCAATCATATAAATTTTCCAAAGTGTTCCAAAACTGCAGTTAGAAAATGATGATTTGGGGCAAAATCGCTAAAAGAAAAAAGCTTCTAGTGTGACCGCTTGAGCCTATGAAGAGTCTTAAATATATCCGGTTGATAAACCTTTTCGAGAACTACAAAACAGCCATTTTCTCTTTCTTTTATATCGCAAAATGTAACGGGCTGAAATTGAAAAATCTGTTTTGGGGGTTTGAAATTAATCGATATTGAAGCTTTCCCATATTTCCTTTATATCTTTTTATTCTTATAGTATGTATATAAAGAAATGTTCAATATCTTTTGTGTAGAAAATTGGATGAGGAATCTTTTTAAAAAAGATTGAGACTTGACGATCAATCTTGAGAAAATATTGAATGGGACATTTATTCTGGGTCACTCGTTACTCTCGAATTAATGTTATATTAATTCGTCAAGTTGACGGATTATGCGTTAAATTCATGATGAGGGAGAAAAAGATAGAAAACTAAATTCGCGCTAAAATAGAAAATTTATTCTTTTTCATTTCACTATTATGAAAAAATATAAATCTCTTATAAGATAACTATAAAAGTTCGATAAGACAGCTTATAAAATTGTTTTAGAATTCACATTTTTATGAAAAATTTTTTTCTCCAGACTAGAACACTTAACCATATGCAAATTTGAAGTTGGCGCAGTATATCAACATTTATGGCAGCAGTCTGGAAGAAGAAATATCGGTACGTATCAGGGCTCGAACCAGGCCAGGCTACAAACTTTCGGCCTGCACCAGGCTAAGGCAGACCAGGCCTAAACTGAAATAGATTCAGGCAGATCTTTGAAAACACCAGGCGGCCTAGCCTGGTTATTAATGAAGGCCGTGCATCACTAAATCCTGACACGGTTGAGGATATCTTGTTAGTTCGATCAGTTCAGAAAATACTTGAACAAAAACCAAATTTTTTTACTCAGATATATTGTTTAATTATCTCTCACTTTTCTTTTCATCTTATATTACTATTATTTGTGTATTTTGATTATTAAAAAAATGACCAGGCTTCTACAGACCAGGCCAGGGTAGGCCGAGAACAATAGCAGGCAGACAGACAAGGCCCAGGAAATATATCAACAGGCCCAGGCAGCTCCAAACATTACAGGCCTGACGCAGGCAGACCAGGCCTCAAAAGTGTCGGCCTGTTTCGAGCCCTGGTACGTATTACGACTTTTCTACTTTCGTCTACTGTTATGTCTAATGTCCAAAAGATCTGTAACGTTTTACATCAGATTGGCTGTCTAATTTAGAGCCATCAATGCATTGGTGATTTAAGCGTCATATTATCAGCTAAAACTACGAATTTTCTATTCAGAGAATGAATAGCAAAACCTTGGTTCAAACCTTTCACTGCAGCTAAGGACATTGCTTTAGCTTCTTTCTCACTCAGCATGGTTCAGCTTTATGACGAAAACAGTTTGGAATTGGATTAGCTTTTCCAACAATGGAAGGACTGGACACTCATCATTAGAATACTGATCCCTCCTTCCTCGCCAAATTGCTGTGTACTGTAAATATGTTTCGTGTTCTCGAATAAAAGTCCAGGTAAAACGTGATGGCTATATGTCAATATGAGACATAATATTCAAAGAAATAGTTGAGTATTTAAACCTTGCCAATCTTACTAATCCATATTTGTATTCGACAAAACGAAAAAAACAGTACATTGTATAATAAATTCAAAAGAAACGAAAAACTGACAAGAAAATTTCATTTGACAACAGCATAAAAAAATTACATAGGACAAAGAAAGCAAGGAAAATAAAGGAAATAGTCATCTATTGCAGCAAAATTCAAAACTAAGAAAAAAATAATACATCGACTTCATCGTTGATATCGAAGACGAACCATGTGACGTGTTTACAAGTTATAGTAGTCTTGCACTATGCCGATAGCCAACTTTTCATCTCTTATTCATTATACGAGATCGAATACTAACTGCATATTCACCTCCTAACCTTTACTCTACGATGTACAGTTCGGCTAAAAAAACTTACGCAAAATCATCAAATATGAAGATGAAAATAACAAAATACTCCCTGCACAATCACTAGGATGCGATAGCCTACGTATCACACGAACAGACAAATAGGTTAGTAGAACAATAAAAAATATTTGCATCGTTTTTAAAAAAATTTTTTCTTTAAAAAAAAACAACGACAGCATATTCAATCTACTCGTTTTTGTTATAATATTTATATATAAAAGAGATCATTTTGTATCTGTTATGTGTTGAACATAAAAAGTGATAGAAAGTAGAATCTGCACACAATATATGACGAAGGATAGGGTAAAAATTCGAATCGCACAACAAAAAGCGCATTCTAATACTAATTTTCATACTCTATCACATATAAACCCAACTGATACTACAAGACTACCGCCGCACAAGCACTACATGTTAAGAGAGTATTACCTGTAATCTGCTAACGGGGAGAACGGTAGAGTAGAAACTAGCCAAGATCTATAGTTTTTAAACTTCAACTACTTTCTCTTTACAATAGTTAGAATGAACTAGCATAAAAGTACCATTACAACAAGCATAATTTTTCGAAATAATAGTAAAGTAATACAAACATAAAAATTGCACAAAACTTGGGTGATAGCTGAGTATATTTCGAGAAAAAAGAATGTCGAACAACACAATAAAATAGGTGCTAACTTTGATATCCAACTGTCTACAAAAGAAGAATAACTATGAATTAGAAGGAAAATTTGATTTAATAAAATCATACATATAGTAATAATTCAAAAAGAAAATGCTCAAAATAAATAAACAAATACACACACGTACCACAATGTCAAATATATAGATAGATAGACTGAGATATGCAATAAAAGAAAGGACGAAAACACTCTAAAAATATTACTGTTAATAAATACGAGAGTGAGAATGTGTAATAGGCAGAAGAAAAAAGATAGATATCAGACACACTTCGTGATGAACAAAGTCTTTCTTTCTCTTCTGAGATGAATATAATTTGAATTGAAAAAAAGAGAAAGATATCTGCAACTAAAAGACTGTGAGGTAATGATCTTGATATGTCTCTTCTTTTTTCTTCTAAAACACACGAACAATACATTTAACCAGACATATCAAATTTTCGATTCTATTTCAACCATTCTACAGGTGGTTTAGGTAAAACATCGACAGGAGGTGGCGGCGAAGATTGACCAGAAAGAACAAACACGTCAGGAATACACGATGAACTTGATCGTTTTTGCGATTTATCTAAAATACAACATGTTTTTCTTTATTCCTTTCCTAGTAGACTTATACTCCAAAAACTATCCTATAATTTTTGCCAAAACTAGACGTTAACTTTTTTTAAGTAACATTTACATCTCAAAATAACTATAGTTTTCAACATTACCAGATTGAAGATCTGAAGAGAAAATATCCTCAAGAAATCTGATTGCTCCTGGATCTTCTAGTATAAAATTGTAGTATTCTCCGGATCCTTCGTTTAACGTTAATCAATTTTACCTGACGATGAAGAACACAATGAGGAACATGACAACGGAAACTTGAAAATTTTTTTATCTGTCGATTTTTCTTGTTCGTAACACATTTGTTTCATACGTCTATTGTAATATTGATGCTGTTGGTAGTAATAATAATAGTAGGATGAGTTATTATTATTTTGAGAAAAATGATTTGTTGGTGGATATAGCGTTTTGCGTGACGTATACGTTTGATAATACATGATGAACGTAGTGGTCTTTTTTTTTTTAATTTGTAGGAATTAATTAATTACAGGAAAAACATTTTTATAATTCAATTTTTCTAAAATGTAGTAAAACTAAACTAAGAGAGGAAAAAATTTTCTTACAAGACAAAAAAACAGAAACAAAAAATTTTCATTACTAAACTGGTACCTTGGAAACGAAAGAAGGAGACGATTATTATGTTACTACAATTAGTCACAGTAAATCATATAAGCGATTTTTTCAGTTCAGACGTCTCCAATTATATACGTTCTTAATTAGAGTCGTACACAAGTTCAACAAGAGCAATATCAATTGATCTCTGTAATAAAAGGATCAAATGTAATCAACGCATTCTTTTGATTAAATTATCGCAACGAAAAATTGAACTCTGCAAGAAAGGAAAGCGCGTTCTAATTGATAAAATGTTTCATCTAATTTCTTAGTTATATAACTGTGTTTGCCTAAATTAACTTTATTTTATAAAATTCTGAATATAGACTGTAGAAAAGTTATTGAGAAACAGGTTTCGGTTGATCATTGAAGAAATGCATACAATTACTTCATAATTTAATAAAACAATGTCAAACTTTAGAAGACAAAAGCTAATATTTATTGTTCATATTATTCATGAAATCTTTAGTCTCACTAAAAAACATGCCATAATCCATCTGAATTTTTCTTCGCATCTTCCTCAAGGATCAAAAACATACTCAACATATTTGCTTGAAAAAGAAAAGTCTATTTCAAATATTAATTTGGAAATAAGATAAAATGAGTCATATTTTCTTTTATGGTTTATTTTAAGAGTACAGAAAAACATTTGATAAAACATAAAAAATACGTGATCACAATGGACGTTCAGACACTCTGATGTGGAAGAAGTGATCAATGTTTTCTGTTTCATCTTTTTTTCATACACAAGTTAAAACTATATACAAGTAAACCATTTCATTTCACAAACAATAAAATTTAATTACAAAACGAACAATATCTCGGTCTAGCATAAAAAGAAAATACATTACTTAAAAGAAAATGAGAGTCCCTTTCATATACAAAAACAGAGTAAGACACACGCACGTAAAAACAAATATCAGATTTTATAAAAAGAAAGAGGACAGTTAAACAGTCTCATAGGAAATCCCAGAGTTGAATTAAATATCACCGTAAAATGTTTTACTTAGCAAAGAGTTAACATGAGTACTATTTTCATAGCACCACATTATCGGAGTATGTCTACATGGTCATCATTTCATTCACTATTGATGATGTTGAACCCAATGACGGTATTGTTTGAGTTATTCTTGATTGAGTTAGTAATACATTGAATGCTATTTGATCGCCACCAACTACATTTGAATCACAATTATTATTATTTTGATCATTTGAACTTATTTGATTTAATTTTAATGTATCTTGAATATCTTTACGAAATAATGATATATTTTGTGTAAAATGTTCTTTATTCATCGATGATAATGTTCGATCAATACCATTCATCAATTTTTCTAGAGCTGTTGATAATGCCTGCTGTTTTTGTATTGGATGACCGTATAGTAATTGTTTCTTTATTTCATTAAAAAAATGATTTTCATTTAGCAATATTAAACCTAGAATAAAATGAATGTATAACACACGATACAAAACGTCAAGTATTCCAGAAAAGTTTTTCATGATTTTCTTTCATCCAGCTGTACGCTTAATTGCACTCTTTTGGCTCTATAAGAAATAAATATCGATCACTACTTTAAGATTTTAAATTTATCAACGTATAGAGTAGAAGTCCTACTCGATGCAATTGTTTTATCGCACCACACATCTATTTCAAACACTACACCCTTTTGTACTTCGTTGCAAAAAAAGTTACTGAATTACGATAAGTACTTTTCGGGCACTTGCTTTGAAACTAAATTTTTCTTCTCTAAAGTACAAAAGGCGTGGTGCTTGAAATAGATGTGTGGTGCGAAAAAACAACTGCATCGAGTAGAATTCCTACTCTATACGTTGTAGAATCGGAATACTAAAGTGCTCATCCATCTCTATTTTTTATAAGATGGAAACTAAGTAAGAAGAAGAATTAAGTTTTTATTCAATTTAAAGTTATTTATCCATCAATCTCACCTAATAATGGTTTGGATATTGAATACATATTTTTGCATTCATCATAGATAATACTATTTAAAATATTTATTAATATTTGACGAAATAATTGTTCATATTCATTAATATTTGCTAAAAATCTTTCACTATTTTGATTTTGATCTATTTTAATTGGTATCATTTGATTATATTGATTTGTTACGTAGACTTGATCCATCATTGGTGGTAATGTTTGTGATTGTTGTTGTTTTCGCTGTTGTTGATGAAAAGATGCAAATACATAGGTAAAAAATGAATCTAAATAAATACAACATGAATTTTGTATAGTTTGTTCAAATGATAAAAGTCCTTCACTAATTGTATTTAAAATATAACCAAATAATTGTGAATTTAAATTTGATAAATATTCAATGTTTATAACAGCTAATGTTTCTATTAATAAATAATAGGCTAATGTTAATTTTGGATATAATAATAGATCATCTTGTTTTAACATTAATAACATGGATAAAAATAAATTTAAAATATTTTCAAAAGATGAATCAGAATATAAATGAAATACACCAAAATTAAGATAATTTCCTAGAGAAGAAAAAAAAATATATATTAATTTAAATTCTAATAAAAAATAATTTTTGTTTTTCTTTACTATATAATAATAGTTTAATAGTTTAAATTATACCTGATAAACATGCTTGTATAATTCTAAAACATATCATAATTGATTTTAATTTTTTTTCAAAAAAATATTGATCATTATTTTGTAATATTTGATGATAATAACTCAATGATTTTGTTTGATAAATATGTAATAATTGAGATGTTTCACGAAATAATAAATAAGCATTTGGTTTTGTACATTCAAATATTAAACGTTCTTGACGATTTAAAACAAGTTCATGAAAAAATTTTAATACAGGATTATAAACTTCATATGCATCATAAAAATAATAGATAGATTTTATAAATAAATGAATATATTTTGGATAGAGCCAGTCAAATAAAAATATATACGATTGTTTTGATGTAAATGCTAAACACAAACCACGTAGATCACGAACAAGACCAATTATAATCGCTTTTATTTCATCGATAGTGGCTAATGATGATTTTAAAGTCGAAGATTGATGTGAACTAGAAAAGTGAATGTTAAAATTTAGATATTAATTATCAAATTTTTAGAAAAATTTATTCAAAATTTCTTTTTACACTTGATAAAGATGAAAAATTTACCTGGATGCATTTAATATTGGTGGTGTTGTAGATAACAATGGCATATTATTCGTTGTCTGAATCATATCAGGAAATTCTTTAAATATTTGTATTAATTTTTGACATTGTAATGTAAATGGTAACATAAATTTTTCAAATCGTTCATTATCTTCTTCTTGAAAATTAAATTCAAGCATTAATAATCGACTAATAGCTGAATAAAATGTTGTTCGTAAACGTGACCATGTTGTATATTTCATAAATGATGTTGATGATGTTTTTAATTTATTTCGATAGCCAAGATATTTTGATGATTTAAAATTTGTTATTGTACCATGATTAATTGTATCATCTGTTAAATTTTGATTAATATTATTATTATTTTCATTCATTATTTTATTTTCACCCGTTTGTAAATGATAATAAGCATATAAATTTAAAAATGGAAAATAATCTTGATTATGATTATTAATAAAATATTGAATTGGTTCTAATTTAATAAGTTTTCTTACACTATTGTAACCTTGACTTAAATCATTAAAACAAACTAATGTACGTTCAATCAATTTTTCTGTTATTGTACTATATTGTAAATTTGTAAATAATTTTTTGACAAAAATTGACAATAATTGTTCTTCATCACTAATACCTATAATATGAACAAAAAAAATAAAAAATAAAATAAAAAACATTGAAAATAGTTTTAAACATAAAATAGTACTCTCTTCTTTATCTATACGTTAAACTAGATTTATTCACAACTGATTCTTTATAAAAGTACTAATCTTACTCATATGTATTCGAAATTCTGATAGGTTATCAAATGAAAAACGTTTTTCTTTCTTTCTATTACCAAAACGTACCTAAATGTTTGAATAATATTTGATATATTTGATTTGATTTTGAATGATCACTAAAATATTGTCGACGAAATTGTTCAAAAAAATAGAGTATTGCTAATTCCAAACGTTCAGAGTAAGGTAATGATGATGATGATGCTGATGGTAAAAATAATTGTTCATTTTTTTTATTATTATTATTTAATAAATTTATTAATTCTACAGATGAATTTGTTATTGATGTTTGTTGTTGAATAAATGTCATTAATTGTAATGTTCGTATTGTTAATTCACCATCATATAAATCTTGTTCATCACTTTGTAATGATAGAGATGTTAGAGTGATTCCTCGTGCACCAATAACATATGAAATAACATAAATTAAAAATGTAAAACGTCTTTCAATTCCTTGAAATGTTTGTTTTATACTGTTCTGTTGTTGTTGTTGTTGAGATGATAATGATATATATTGTTGTAAAATAAGTTGATATTGTTGAGCTAAATCATCAAATATTGAACATAATAATGTACATGTTTTTTTATAATCGATACGAGACATAATACTAATTTGTTCTAATTGTTGATTTAATTGAGCTTGATCATTATCAAATAGTTCAACATATAATTCATTTGAATCACTTAAATCATCATCATTTATTGAATTTAAATGTGATAAACCTTCTAAACGAGATTGAATATAATAATTAACAATTTCTGGTACATAAATATCTAATAAATGTTGATAATCATTTGTTAATTTTGTACTATGAGATAAATAGGATATAATTTTAGACCAAAATGATAGAATATAATAGAGTGTATTTGATGATATTTTTTTATAAATATTTAACAAATGATCAATTGTAAATTTTGTTAATAATTCAATAAATTGTGGATACATATCAATTTTTATTAATTCATGTAATTGAATATTAGATCTTAGTCGACAGATCAAACGACAAAATTCATGTAACGCTTTATCATCTGATATAATACCGGTTGGTTGTTCAAGAATCGAACGAATGCCCGAAAGAAAACAAGAAAAAAAGCAATAATATCGTATGTAGAAACTATGAGTTAATACAAAATTATTGAAAAGGTTTATGGCTACATCCTTATAAAAGCACGGCAACAAAAAAAAACAAAAAATGACTTTATTTCAGCATGTGAGAAAAGTTCACTTGAATAAAAATGAGTTTTTTAAATTTTTAAGTAAGTTGGATCGATTCTGAGTATAGTCATTTGTTTGTTTTGCAGATAAATCCAATAAAAGTGCTGATTTTCTATTAAAAAACAAACATACTGACAAGAATCATAATGACTAATTTTTCGAGGTTAGTCTAATGAGCCTATATCCGATTTGAAGCCTAATGCTATCTGAGAACGTTGATAGATGACGACATCGAGTTTATGTGAATGTATAGAAGACAACTTGATACTTCGAACTGATCTACTAAAAATATAAATTCATTACTTCTTTTTGAACTGTTGGCAAGATGGAATCTAGCCGTTATAATGTATCGCTATTATACCGCGTTGTTTGCGCAAATTCCAGCGAAAACTGACTCCGCTGAGAACTGATAGTTTCTGAATGGCCATCTACTATTTCAAAGAGTAAAGAGGTACATCATCTGAAGGTAGTGCTTTTGAACTTAATTTCCCATATGCACTTAGCTATTGACTAAACATTAACAAAAAACGCTAATCTTCAAAAATATCCACTATATTTTGAGATAGGTAGTAGTTTCAACAGAGAATTTTTGCGATATGAAATACATACCATGAGTTAAATAGTTTAAGACAATCAGTCTTTCGTTTGTGTTTAATAATGAACGTCGTACACTGGACATTTGAATGAGGCATCCTAATGCAATTGATACTAATGTCGTTTGTGAAAAATAAAAATAATAAGAAAAATACAGTTCATAATACGAAACATCAACCATATAATCATGCCAACTTAGGGGTAACTGCAACGTTTGACATTCATCTGATGTATCAATATCGTTCATGGATGAACCGGTGCCTTCAAAAAAAAGTTCGAATATAAAATGTTAACCCATTTTAGATTAAAATATTCTATTTCACGGCTAAAAAGTTATCCTGCAGCTTGGCCAGCTGATTCTGCTGCCGGAAAAAACGAATTTACATTTTACTTCATTTTGTTTCTCTTATAATTTTCGAACGATGTGTTAACTAGATATTTGTATTTTTATCATATTATCGGAAAGAAAGATTGTCTGCGGGTACATTTTAAAGGCTTCAGCCCACTTTTCTCTTTGATCTGAGGCGTCTCAGAGCTCTGAGCATCTTGCCGTTCGAAAGTTATTAGAAAAACAAAATGCAAAAAACAAACGTAACGGAATTTCACTCCACTAGCGTAGTTAGTTGACCAGGACGCCTCCTGGTTCCATCCAAATAACATAGAGCACTGCAATCATACCTTTAGACATGAATTGAACTCTTGAAAGCAGGAATAATACCCTGTCTTTGTATCAAGATAATTTGCCTTGAACTCACCGAGAAAATCGTATGTTAAACATTGATGAGCCAGTAAAAGTAATCGTTCAATGACAAGATAATAATCGGGTTGCAACTGAATTGTTCTGAGTGTCTTTGGATACGTAATTATGGTTGTTGTTAATGATGTTGGAGTGACAGGAGTTGCTATTGTTAAGGATGTTGCTTGTGGGAAAATTGTTGATGAAGAAGTTGATGATGATGAATTTGTTTGTTTATCAATAACTTCTCTTAAATATTTGAATGCAAATAAATAGATATCAAGTAATTTGGAATCTCGAAATGATGTACATATTTTACGATGTTTACTAAATCCTCTTGCTGTTGTTTCTTCATCATTTGGAGTAATAATTTCATTAATTAATGAGATTAATATTTGTATGGCAATGGCAAAATGTTGAAGATCTTGTTGAAATTTTAACAGGTCATTTGTGAACGACTGGAATGGATAGAATGAATTATCGTCTGGTGTGTTTGTATCAAACCATGAATTTTTTGTTATTCGAGCATACAATTTTGTCAATTCATTCAAAACATACGGTATTAATTGTACATTACGTTTATACAAATATTCAAGAATATAGGAACGTAACTCTAAACGATCATTGACATTGATTAAGGATTGATTTGTTGATTTATTAAAATATTTAACTAATGTTGTTGTAGCAAAAAACTGTGTATATGGTGTTAGAGAACGATCTAATAGCAGACGACATTGTATCAAACAATCTTGTTGTACGACAAATGTTTCTAAACGTTGACTAGCTTGACGAATTTCATTGCTGTTATTGCTACCACCGTACAATTGAGAACATAAACGTTCAACTTCAAATGCATCCATGCTCCCTTTCAATCGATAACAAAAAATACTATCATGGTAATCTAGAAAACATAGTAAACAAACTGAAGTAAATTCAAAGAAAAATATGTTTCAAATGTGAGACCAACCGAAAATTGCTTAAAATAAAACCGGGCGAGTGAACAGCACGATGTCCCAGTGAATGTACATGTATACTAATTAGATAAGTGCTTAGATCAGTAATATCCAGAGTACTTGATCATTTTGCAAGCAAAAAGAGTACCTGCCAAGTGAATTTAAGAAGTACAAATACTTAAGGAAGTGTACAAGTAATACAAATACAACTGTAAAGTATTCAAGCAAATGCTTGTCGAGCACTGATTAATAAAAATACTTTCCAAGTACCTGGCTAAGGACTTTTCGATTTGCGAGTATCCAATCTCCAGTATATTCGTTACAGTACGATTCGCTATAATATGATGTTCTCTGAACATCTGTCTAAAGTAGCGAAACTTATGACTTTTCTTCTTTCCTAAAATTCTTTATAAATGAATATTGTTCGTTACAAAAAGATTGTAATACAACACGACAATTTAACCGAGATCCTGATAGGAAATTTGGAAATAAAATAGTTCAGTTTGATCAGTAGAATGTATCTACTCTTTACAGAACTGGCCGCTCAAATTGGTGAAGTGTGGCGTGAACAAGCATTTAAAATTCTTGTAGAAGGTCATGTGCAGTTTACCTGTTAAAAGCGCTACTTTTTGTAAAAATTAGACAGTCAAAATTCATTTATTGACAAGAATACATACGTTTTATGGTCCAAAGTTTTAGACTTTTATCTGGCAAACCAATATCAGGTATCAAATTTCCCACACCCGTGAAACGAAACGCATTGATTAACCTAGAAAAGCCCTATTACTAAACAATTAGTTCGTTATCTTCTCGAGTTAAATTAGTACCACACATATTTTTCTTCTGCATAGCAAATTAAAATAGAACTATTATGCCTGTTGATTTGCTGATCCTGTACTATCAATATAGTTTGTGACCTAGACCTAACCTGGTCTGTGGTGCAAGGCAAGATAAGTTTGAGTTGCACATATTTATTTGAGAGTACTCCAAACAAATGTTACTCAAGAAATGAAAATTTGTTCTCTTTTTCTATTTTCTCAGAATAACTACTGAAAGAAAACATAGCGAGCATAGAATTTGGCTAAAACACTTTTACAAGTACTTGTATATGTCAAGTACTTTTATTATGTTAAACTGGAGACCTGGTAAGATACTTCGCCATTTTTGACAGGCGACAGTTTGTTAAAGTCATCATCATTTGATAGGACGATCTGCAATATGACAGTTAAATAAATCTACTAATAGTTTCAAAACTCTAATACAAGAGCTCGTAGCGAAACTAGAAAGTTTTATTTATTATTTGACTTCTGAAGTTTTTTCAAGAAAAATGTCATACACTTGAAAAGTGAAACATTGAGAAGACAACTGATACACGATGATGAAAATATAACGACTAATCAGAATATCGCTGAAATTTGGTAGTTAAAAAGCTTGTATTGTATAAAAATCAAACATAGTGTATAAGAAAAAAAAACTAACGATAAATCTGACAATGCCACTGCACAACTGTGCCGAGGATATGGAAAACATTTCACAGCACGTTTTTATCTTGTTATTACTATGATTTTATCACTGCATTGTCGTACATTACTGTGCTAGAGTAGAAAAAATTTTATTTTCAGTGTGAGTCATCGTCGGGACAATCTATATCATTCACTTATTGTCAGATAATCAAGAGAATAAACATTAGTTTTTAAACATTTTATTAATGCTTTGAGACATTTTCGTAGCTGAAGTATATCCTCTTTCGTCACTTTCAGTATGCGATAAACGTCGTCTGACTTTTGCGCCCTTTATCAATCGCTTTCACTTGCCAAGACGTCCAAGGTTGATGTTTGAACTTTCTCTCACTTAAAATTCGAGAAAAATTAAAGGAAACTTAAGAGCAGCACAGTACACCGAAGCTAAGAAGTAGCCTCTTAAGTTTAGTGATTATCATTCGAGAAAAGATATTCCTGGATATTGATGACACTTGAAGCACACTTGAATTATCCTAAAATCTTTGCTCCCTTTTGTTTTCATTAAAATCTGTTATTTTTTGCAAAATAATCAGAAACAAGCTGAATGTTTGTCATTTCTGATTTATGACTTTAACGGAAAATTTAGAGATTCCTCCAGTTATGAGTAATTTACATTGAAACCGATAGGTTGGTTTGTTTTTGTGCAAAAATAAACACAATTTGACTTATTTGTTGTTTTTTCAAAAAACAACAATTTGAGATTTCGGATTTTTTTGTACTATATACGTCACGGGAAAAGCATGACACTACGGCACTTTTACTATGTAGCAGAAAATAAAGTGATTACTCTACTTGTATCCCAAAATCCATGCCACACGCTTTCTTTTTATTTAAGTGTAATATTTTTATTGCAAGAGTGTATCTTTATTATCTTATTGCAGATTAAATTACATATAAATTGAGCATTCATTTCAGCAGTTTTTTTTTATTGTTGAGAACCATAATTCTAAATTATTACAGACTTTGTCTTTTTTTGAATTATAACGTCAGTACTTTGAAATCGTCCCTCTTTTCAGCTTACTTAATGTTTGTAACCTTGTCTTTATTTTATTGGACATTTATCTTGTGAAGGTTCTTGAGTACCATAGTATTTGAAGGACATTAACTGTTAAAGCAGTTGCTAATCGTTTTTTCAATTATTTCAGGCAGACTTATGACTTTACCATAGTGTCATAAAAAAGAATTAGTGTTACATGTTTTTTGTATTAAAAGAATGACATTATATTTAAATAAAATTTTGAAGACATTATTATCACCATCAGTTATAATTCGGCCATCTGTCGTCTTTTATGGTTCGAAATCAAAACAACCTCATCCTTGGAAATGGGCACCAGATGATGTTATACAAACCGAAGATTATAAACACGAGTTTGGAATCCCAGATGAATGGCATAAATACAACCGAATTGTTTATCCACCTCAACTACCCGGTGAACCAGAAAGAAAAGGAGTAAATCTAAATTGGAGTCTTTTAATTGAAACATACATTTTTCAGTTTTATTCTTTCTTTTAGTTTGTTCATCATGCACGAACATATATCCGTGGTGGAATAAAAAAATATTGGTTTCTAGCTCAAATGGTAAGTCCATCTGTGATTGTTTTAGAATTCTGTTATTTAATTAATGTGTATTTATTGTAGGTTCGTGGAATGAGTATCGATGAAGCTATTAAACAACTTTCATTTCATGCATTACCAACAGCACTCAAAATGCGAGATGTAAGTTTTTTGACGGAGAATATATTTAATTTGACAAATTTTCTACTAGTTGACTAGGCAAAAGTAAAGGACTCGATTTGTTCTGTATTCCACTGAAATAAAAAAGTTTATATAAAAAAAAAAAGTAAAGGTCGAATAGTGTGTTTTCTTTAGATCGATAGTTTATTTTTTTGAAAATTTTAGTAGTCTCATCATCCTTCTCGCTATTTTTAGACACTTATAGAAGCACAAGAAATGGCTGTTAAAGAACATAATATAGAATATAAATCAAATTTATGGGTTTGTGAGTATTTGTCAACATGACATCTTCCTCTTACAAAAATTAATTTGTTGTTTTTCAGCTCAATCATACGTTAAACGGGCGTTAATTGTCAAAGGATTACGTCGTCGTCCCAAATATCAATTTGCCGTGCTACATTATCGGTACTTTCATTATATGGTACGTTTAGAAGAAGGACCACCACCAGAACAATTTTATCCAGCCAAATATCCCGAACTTAATGAACGTTTAGAAAAACGATTAGACGAATTGAACAGTCGAAAAATAGTTGGATCTATTTCCTGAGAAATGAATTTTTATTTTGTTATTGTTTTTTTTCATCTGTTACTTAACGTTTTCTGCTGTATATTATCGCTGTTTTCTTATAAAAAAGAATTCAACTGTTGCACTCTTTCCTTTTCAACAAAGAATTTTAGAAAGAATAAAGAAAAAGAAAATTGAATAAATTTGCGTTTAGTTCACTTAATTGAAAAATTAAGAAAGTTTTTTATGATAGTCGCGTGATAGATTTTTAATCACTGCAACATGCTGTTGTTCATTTTACTTTGCTGTTGGAATATTTCTATCCATATTACAGATGTTTAAGGAATTTTTTTGAATGGCCTTTCGTTTATTTACGTCTTGTTGTCGAAATGGAAACAGTTCCTTGTTTCTTTATACCACAAAATATATTTTTTCACCATCTCCATCGTCTCATTTACTGGCATTGAGAAAATGTGTTTATTCATCGTTGATTAAACCACAAAAATCCGTACCAAAAAATCTTCTTTCTTTATTACGCAAATTTTCATTATCACACATCAATAGACGTCGTCCAAATTCATTATTATTGAGTGAAAAAAAGAAACCAACTACAAAAGCATCATTTTCTGATCTAAAACGTTTATTACGTTTGGCTGTTAATGAAAAAGGGCGTATATTATTTGCTATTGTTTTATTATGTATTTCAAGTGGTGTGACAATGTGTGTGCCATATTTTCTTGGTAAAATTATTGATATGTTACAAACATATAAAGGTTCTGAATTGAAACGACGTTTAAAACAAATTAGTTTTGCATTGGTTTGTATATTTCTAATTGGAGCAATATGTAACTACGGAAGAATATATTTAATATTATCAACATCACAACGAATTATTAAACGTTTAAGAGAACAATTGTTCGAATCAATACTCAGGAAAGAAATGGCATTTTTTGATAAAAATAAAACAGGAGAACTAGTCAATAGACTAAGCTCAGGTATGACACATTTATTTTGATTTTTTTAAATACGATTATTCTATGTGCTTCGCTGATTGATCAGACTCTCTGTGAATAATTTTAAAATATTGTTCGTTCAGTTTATCAGATTAAAAGGTTATTTTAATTAATTTTTTTGTTAATAGATACCGAAGTAATGGCAAATTCAATCACACAAAATATTTCAGACGGCTTGAGAGCTACAACACAAGCAATAGCAGGCGTTGGTCTTATGTTTTATATATCACCACAATTAGCATTTGTTGGCATGTCTACCATACCACCAGTGGCATTAGGAGCGATTATGTTTGGAAGATATGTTAAACGCATTTCAACAAAAGTTCAAACAGCTCTTGGTATATTAAAATAGATATTCTTTATTACTAAAGACATTTTATCGATGAAATCTTTTTGTTGCAGCGCATGCCACTGATGTCGCAGAAGAAAGATTTGCAAACATTAGAACAGGTAATTATGGCACTAATTTATATGAAGAAAATTTATCTATTCGAAAACTCTTATCGCGACAAGTTATTATATGAACTCGATCCAGTCGTATAGTCTAGATTTAATGTACACTACATACATTAGTGTTGGGTTTTCGTATTCTTTGAGCGAATATTTTAACTGATCATTTTTCTTTTTATGCTGTTTAGTAAAGGCATTTTCGCAAGAAATGAAAGAAATCCGTCTGTACAACAAAAAGATTGGAGACGTCCTAGAATTAAAGTTCAAAGAAAGTTTGGCATATGCTTTATTTTACGGTAAAGTTCGATTTATATTTCGGAACTTAGTGTTTTTAATTTACTTTCATTCGTATTTAGGTATGACTGGATTAAGTGGAAATTGTATTGTGCTCACTGTATTCTATTTTGGTGGAATGCAAATGAGTGAAAACAATTTAACAATTGGAGATCTTTCAGCATTTCTATTATATGCATTTTGGTTAAGTATCTCAACAGGATCAAATCTTCAGAAGAAAGCGGCATTCTGCTCCATTCTCTCTAAGAAATATTATTTGTTGACATTGTAGGTTGGTGTGTCTATATCCGGATTATTTTCATTCCATTTGGAATTAATGCGCGGTATCGGTGCAAGGTTAGAAATGTTGCTACAGTAATACATACAAATGATTCTAGTTTCTATTATTTAGTCAAGCTGTATGGGGTTTATTGACGGAAGAAAATAGCGAACTTATTCAACCAATTACAACGGCACCAACATTTATGCGTGATTTATTTCTCAAAGATATACTATTTGATAACATCACTTTTGCATATCCAACACGACCAGATGTAAAAGTAATTGAAAATTTAACTTTAAAAGTACCTGGTGGTAAAATATTAGCTATCGTCGGTAGTTCAGGGTCCGGCAAGTCAACGTTATCTCAGTTACTTCTTCGATTTTATAAGCCACAAGAAGGCAATATTTTTATTGGTGAAACGAATATTCAAGATATTTCATTAGATTTTCTACGACAAAATATTGGAAGTGTACCACAAGAGCCTGTTCTCTTTTCATCGTCAATTAGAGATAATATTGCCTATGGCATCGAACAAACGGATTCTATACCAATAGAACAAATATATAATGCGGCTGATCGTGCGAATGCATTTAGTTTTATTGAAACATTTCCAGACAAATATGAGACAAAAGTCGGTGAAAGAGGAACAATGATTTCTGGAGGACAAAAGCAGCGAATAGCTTTAGCACGAGGTAAGAGATTGTATGGATAATCTGTTGATTATATTAATTTATTTTGATCTATTTAGCTATACTCAGGGATCCAAATGTATTGTTACTTGACGAGGCAACTTCAGCACTAGTGAGTGAAAATAAACTTCTTGTCAAACAAACAAAGCTACTTATTATCTATGTCCAATTCCCACCGATAACTTACCGCAGAGTATTTTGCTTTTCTTCAATATTTTTATGATTATCTTTTTTGTTTAGGATGCTGCCTCTGAATATCTTGTTCAAGAAGCTTTAGAAACCATAATGGAAAATCGTACTGTAATAATAATTGCTCATCGTTTGAGTACAATTAAAAATGCTGATTATATCGCCGTAGTTGACAAAGGTAAAATTGGTGAATTAGGTTCATATAGTGAATTAATGAATATTGAAAATGGTTTATTCAAAAAATTAGTTGAAACGCAAACAATGGTTGACACTGATTATTCTGTTGAAGGATAAAGACTTTACTATTTTGTCTACATAGTAAATTTTATTTAAATTGTTAAACGTGAAAACGTTGTGAGAATAAGTAAAATGCGCTTCTGATTTATCTCACATTATGGACTACTATGAAAATGTTGTCCTCTGTTATTGACAGTTGTATTTTTGTTACAAGAACTCTCATATCAAAAAGACACACAGAACACTTTTAGTCGTTATGGTTTTCAGCTTTTCTCCTTACCGTGGTTTTTTAGTCATATGATTCGTGTTTTTGAAGACGTTCTCTATTAAAGATATTAAATTAAATGTATTTTTTAATACATTATTGTTAGTAAAAGTGTTAAAAATTGGTTTTCATTTCTTTTTTAGTACGTGTTCGAAGGATATGAATATATCGCGGAGAAAGAGATTCCTACAGTAGTGCTGAATATTCAAAATAAACTTATCAATATCAAGAATAATTGGCTATAGATCGCGTTATCATTTCATTTTTAAAAGTATCCTTCCTTATTTTCTGTCCTTCGAAATGGCCCACTTTGACGATTTTCTAAAATCAGTTTTCTGATTAAAATGTTCAATTATGAAATTTTATTATGGAATTCCTCGAAAACATATTGTAACCTAGATCTATATGATATCAGAATATTTTGTTTTAGATCAAATGTCTTGTTCAACGATCACTAATTCAAACACTAAATGGTAGCACCCATATTGGGTCGAGTATTGTTGTTTTGCACACTGTTCACTGTCAATTATCTTTTTTTGTCTATAATATATGGATGAGTATAGGAGAATGTTTTTGATAATTAGAATATGAACAGTTAGTAGACGATGGAAAAAATAAATTTGCAATCGGCTGAATTCAATCAAAAACATCATTGTACTTTGCATGGTAGTGTTGACTAATAGAAATTAAATATGATTAAATATGCGTCTCGAGAAGAAAATTGAAATTAAACGTTTGTATTAAAAATTGAAAGATAAATTTGTTACATCACACGGAAAATGAACAAATAAAACTATTTTTTGAAAATATAATAATATCAGAATTGAATAAACTGAATAAGCAGAAATAGACTACGTTAAAATAAATTGTAGAATTGAAACAATTGAAAAATGTAAATAAACCATTAGATGGAGTAAGACAATCTAAATTGTGGTGTAATAAATTTATTCAATGCAATTTGTGATCTCTTCAGAGATATGTATAGATAAATTTCCAAAAAAATTGTATTACAGATGGTATAAGAAATCAGAAGCTCTCGTTAACCATACGAAGTTATGACTGATTATTTCGACTGACGAGGGAGTCCTAAATGTCTATTAGAATAGACATTTAGGACAAATTTTCAGTCTTTCATATCGTGTTTGCAGTGAGTTACGAATTTTTCAATGTTTTATGTAATGTGCTGCATTGGCAAAATAGAAAAATTCATAACTTTTGAATGAAACAATAGTGGTCCAAATCCTTTTAGAGTTTTTTCTAGGCCACTATATAGGATCTATGGGCAAAAGATCCTTGAAATCGGAGGTTGACATCTGAAAAGTTCCCTCGTGAGTTAAACAATTTCTTTTTAGTATAATCTACTTTGAAAGTAAATAGAGTGGATTTTAGACTGGATATTTACTCTGTTGTATGCAACATGAAACGGATATTTTAGAACCGTTTGAACTGTGAAGAACAAGACATTAAACTGTCTGTTAGTCTCAATGAACAAAAAAATATTTGACAAAGTCTATGAATTGAGAACGGGAGAATAATTTTGTTCATGATTTAACGGCTATTTGACTACCTTGAGCATGACGGTGGCTTTCTGTCCACAATGATTTTTAACGATTAGCGAGAGCTGGAAAAAAAATACAGAATTCTTGTGAAAAGAACCTAAACAAAAAAATAAAAGATACAATTGGTAGAATTTCTGTGCATAAAGATACTCAGCAAATATACAAAAAGATTTATAGCTATGATACAGAACTCTTGAGATTTTGAACCGATCGAAGTTTCTTTCAATCTCTTAGTTAAACTAAAATTGTGATGCTATTTATATATTTTTTAAGATAATTCACCCATTTGTTTCGATTAAATATGACAACAGAAAATAATGCACCTGAGGTACAGAATCAATTACAAGCTATACTTCAGCTCAATAATACAATAAATGAATTGTTCTCTTTTAGTCAATTGAATCATCATTAATTAATAAACATGCTCGACTAAAAAGCTATATCAATGAACAGTTAATAATGGCCGATGATATTATGTATGTGTCAATACTTTTACATTATATTCTTATTTTTAAAAAAATTATATATACTTTTGTTTTTAGTGGATTACTTGAAAATTATTACAAATGTGAAAAATTTAATTGTGAGGTAAGATTTTATTATTAAAAATACATTATTATGACACTCTTTAGGTGAAAAGTCAAATAATATAATATATATAACCCGTATATTAAGTGTGAATATTAACGTGTGGATTGTGATGCTACTATAACCTGCTTATTTTTTTAGAAAATGAAAGCAACCGTTTCAAAATCGCTTGAACATATTCAAAGCATGTCCTTTTTTCCTAAAAGGTAGTTTTTTTTTTCTGTGCGCAAATAATAATTTTAGCTTCTATTACAGCTTCGTGTTTTCTATTATTTGAATTTTGCTTTTTTGCATATATTGATTTCAGTTCCAAATATTTTTATATTTCTAATATTTTTCGTATTATACTTCTAGTATAATTGGTGATGAATGGGAGCGAGGTGTCCAAGAATTATCTCAACATTATGATCAACGTCTTACAATGTATCCGTTACTAAAAAATATTGAAAAAAATTTAAAAAAAATTAGAAGTGAAAAAGCTGATGAATTTAATAAGGTAAAATTGAATAAATTTAACTCTTAAATATTTGAATTTGTGACTACTGAGAAGTATAGCGTTTGAATTGACTTATCAAACTATTCGAAATAGTTTTTCACTCTAATATAAAACAATACATTTTAAACGGTTTCTATCATAAATTTTAATGACTACATTTTAGACTCAAATGTATCATGAAGAAATTATGAAAGAATTGTTTTCTGTTGAACGAAAAGTGAAAGAATCACTTAAAATATATGATGAAGCTTATCAACGATGGCAACAACAAATTCTTAAATCACAGCAAGAGACAACGAAAGAAAAAGATACGTTAACCAAACGTTTAACACAAAAAGTATTGCCTAAAACTGAAATTGAAACATTAGAAACAAATGTTATCGATACGCGAAATGTTTATCTTCTATATTCAATGTTAATCAATTATGCATTACAAGATTATTATCTTAAACAATTTGTAGTTGATCTCGATAAAGTAAGAACTTCTTTTTTATTTTTTATTCTACACATAAAATTTCACTCATTCTCTATTTTAGCTACTTGTCTGTGATTTATTTCCACAAATACAAATTGAATTAAGTGAACTAACATACGCTGAATATAAACTTATGAGTGATACGTTAAATCGATTTATTTCTGTGGCAGTACAAGTAAGCATTCTTATAAAATAGTTTTTGAAATGAATTGTTTATCATTTAAAGAATATTTTCATTTTAGAATGCTAATGAAATGAAGAAAAAACTTTTACCAACATCTATGAGATTGTACGCGTTACAATTAGTTGCTGATGATAAAGTGGTAGAAATGATTATTCAAGAAACTTGTAATAAAAATGTAATTATTTTGTTCTAGATAGACATTATTAATGTTGATGAAAAATATTTAACACATTTATCATCGGCCTATTTAATAGCGTTAAATGAAATCAAAGAAGCAGATAATCAAATTGAAGTTGCTTTAGAAAGTTCAGTGGCACATCAACAAAATAAAGTAGAATAAAAAATAAACAATATATGTAGATTAATCATGTATTATTTCTCTTTATTATTGAAGGATCTTCGAATAGATGTCGGAAAAATTAAACTAAAAAGAATGGAGGTATAACGTATTATATTCATTGTCATTTTGTCTTTTTATTTATTTTATTTTTATAGATGCGTAAAATGATGGCAATGTTTGTAGTGGAAAAATTGGGTATGATTATTCAAAGTTAGTCTATGACTAAAATTATTTTGATCTTTTTCCTAGAATCATTAATTCCAAATATTAAATCGATAACTGCTAAATCAAAACTGGGAAGTTTAAAATCATTTTTAAATACAAAAACAGTGAGTATATTCTAGTCTGTTTAATGAAAGTCAGTTCAATGTTTGTTTCAGGACAGTAATTATTCAGAAAAATTGGATTCTCAATCGGTACCTAATAATGAAATATCTTCATCTCTTGCTGATGGAACAGTAAGGTTTTTTTTACTTTAATTGATGTTAATCTCCAATTTCATGTTCTATTTATTATTTTAGTCTGATCAACCATCTAGTGTTGAACAATCACAAGTACTCACTTATCCGTTCCAAGCTGAAGTTTTATATGATTTTGTAGCCTCTACTGACGAAGAATTAACCGTTCATAAAGATGATAAAATATTTATTTTATCTGAATCACCCTACGATGGATGGCTAATTGCTAAAGCAGGACAAGGTCAATCGGGTTTTGTTCCAACGACATATGTCCAACGTATTGAAACGACTTTCATTACAAAAGGTTTTTGATTATCTTCGATGATAATAATGATCAGTTATCATCTCATTTTTACCATTATAGATCGTTCTTCATTAAGTCCACTAAAGAAAGAGAAACAATCGAAAACAAAAGCTAAATTTAACCTTACTTCGAAAGTGACTCAATTCGGTAAGAAACATGGTTTAAAATCACCTAAAGCAACTACTACAGTATCATCATCAAACGAAAATGGCAACGAAGATAAACAAATGAAACCAATTACAAATTTAGATGATGCTGATGAAGAAGAAGAAAATCGATCTGATTTTTCTGATAGTTAAATATCCAAATGAATATTTTTCTTAATGTTCAATTACAGAATGATAATTTTATATCTTTGTTTAATTGTTTAAAATGTTCTTCTCGATTTATTTTCGACATTTTTATTCCGTCCAGTGTTTTGTTTCTTTTATCGACATCGACAAACTTTTCGAGCCATATTTTTTGTTTCATCATCTTTCATATCTGAGTATTTTGTTGAGATGTTGATTTCTGCTCTTGGTATTGATATCGCATTCATATCTATATTCTATGAAATAATTAAAATTTTTGTTCATCAAAACATTACTCTAAAACAAGTCGTAGCTTGAATGACAGACTACTGAGATTTAACAAAATTGCTGAGACTACAAATGTGTGCATACATTAAATATCATCTCAGTCATCGTCTAATCACTTGAGAACATTTCGAGATACTTTGTAAATATTACATTACGTACAAGAATTTCTTTAGACTTTTTTTTCACATAGCAAAAATGTTGTGTTGCACTGTCTGAACTCTATTGCTTTAATCATTCGTAATTTTTATTAAAGACACGAGACTATCATCATTGCATTATAAAAACTTCACAAGATAAAAGATATTAGTTTTGGATAATTTTGTTTAAAAAATTTAAAAATAGCAAAAATCTTCCATTATTGTTCTCTGTTAAACTATTTTGTTTGAATGCTTTTCGAATATTCCATAAAAACTGTATTAATAACACTTTGTTTTTTATGCACGTGCATGTAACTGTCTATATATCGTAATCTATAATTTTTTTCTTCTCTTGCATATTTTTTATAATGATAAACGGTTTTATTTTATTTTTGTATTGCCGATTAGATGCATAGAATCTATTCTTGTACACGAGCACCCGTTGTTTGAAAATTTTTTGAAAAATATGAAAAATATTCAGAATATTTTTGTAATTCGGTAATTTTTTAGCTTTTTTTTTATATGAAATTCCTATTCTCATCTATCATCGAAACACTGTATCTTCTGCTTTCGTTAATTAGTTCACTTGTCAAGAACGAATTGTGCCTCATCAGTATATTTTGTACTTCTGTTGCTGATTTATATGCTTTACTTTTACAACTGTCTGTTTATAGTTGCCAGGATAACTGCTTTTAGAAATAAAAAGAGAACGGAACTACTTTGAAAGTGAGCCAGATCAAGAAGCGAAAATATCATGAAATATTCAATCAATTCCTAGCTCTCTCTATGAAATTATTCGTTTCATCGGAGAGGTACAGTACATACAGAGTAATTAATTTAAGTTATAAATTATTTAGAAGATTAGCTTAAATATCAGAGCTCATAATAGTTAATTGACGTTCTTAGTGTACACGAGCCAACTATTAACAACTTAAATTTGCAGCAAAAGTTTCTTAGATTTAAATATTTCAAAACAAAGAGCATGTTTGATTTATTTATTTTTATTGTATAGCAGATATGTTTGTTCTTCAGAAAAAAGTGATACTTCAAAAAGTGATACTTCCATCGTTTAGAATATTGACAGACGAATATTAGGGATTTATCAATGTATAGAAAATTTAATGAATATTTTGTTTTATAGATTCGATGATCATATTGTGTCTTGTAGTAACTTTTAGGGTACTCCTTTAGTAAGCGGTCCCTAGTAAATGTACTTGAGACCACGAATTTAGTTACTTGCAAATATTCAGAAGTACTTGGTGGGGGATTTGTCAGGTGTTTCTAGATTTAATACGGACCAGATACTTGAAAAAAATAATCGGATACTTCCATAGATTTCACTAGTATTTATATGCACTGGTATTTACTGGTTGCACTTTCATGCTGTTTTCACAAAAAGCTTTTTGTAACGCAAAATAATCTTCTAGTATTTTCACTACTAGATTTTGTAGAGCAAACATTTCTCTACGAAATGAGGTAGGTATAACGGTACTTTTCGTCTTGATTCTGTAGTGAGATATGAAATGCTTACTCAACATTTCACGATCGGTGCTTGATGCCGGTTTATGACTCTTTGTCAAGAAGCGATTACGGCAAAAAGAAAAGACATGAAGAGTTCCGTCATGTCTTCTTCTGTAGAAAAATGGCTCGACAAAACTAAGTTGTCATCGAAAACGTTTAATATATTGTGCTTTGTAATCAAAATGATTGAGAAACAAGGCAAACTATACTGATAAATACAGGTGCATGCCTAGTGCTTACCAAATTACCTATCAAATACTTGATGAATTAATTCCTTATCAAGTACCTGTATTTGCTAAATCACTTAATAAATACCTTTTTACTTGTAAAAACATTCAAAATATTCTAGACATTACTTCTCCAAACACTGGCCTGAGTACTTGGTCTCAAACAGATTCAAAATGGGTTGTTGGTTTCCTAAGAACGCGGTAACATTACAGTTGGTATGTTCCATATAGATGTAGTGTCCCCTGAAGAAGAGAAAAACAAATACAGCTCGCATTGTACTTAATGTGATAATGACATTAGGAATTAAATATCAATGAGCGATAAGAGAACACTAGCTATAATGCCACTGGGAGAACATCATCTATAATCTTACGATATTTTTAGGGGAAATACCTACTAAAGAAATATGCTTTTCAGTATATGTAACATTAATAAAGTTCACAATAAACGCTGCTAGAATTCTAACTAATAGTAAATGTATCTTTATTCCAGATACACATTATGGTATCTATAGTTGATGCTGGAGAGCCATTCGATAATTACAAACCACCGTCATGGGATGAATTTTTCATGCTAAAAGTATATTTAACAGGTATAATAAAGTTATATTGTAGACGTAATGTGACACATTAAATTTCTTTTTCTCGTAGCTTCTAAATCCAAAGATCCAAGGACAAAAATTGGTGCTGTTCTTGTTCGCGATCGACGTGATTTAATATCGGGTACGTGAACTTTTTTATTATTTGATAATAAAACTTTTCATTTTACTCTTAAACGTGCACACAGTGCATTTCAAATTTTAGGTTATAATGGAATTCCGGAAGGCGTTGAAGACCTAGAAGAGCGTTTTAATCGTCCAGAAAAATACTTATATTTTGAACATGCCGAACGAAATGCAATATTCACTGCTGCTAGACATGGGATAACGACACACGGTGCAACACTTTACACACAAGCACTTCCATGTGTCGATTGCGCAAGGTAATTTCTTTTTGAACTGAAACACGTCCAAAGTTGTTTTTGTCAGTCATTACTGTTTTTAGAGCAATTATCCAAAGTGGTATAACAAAAATATATGTTCATGAACAATTCTACAAATTGTGTGAAAAAGTGAAGCGTGACAAATGGTTAGGACACAATGAAATAACAATGAAAATGTTTGAAGAAGCGAATGTGGAGTTAATCATGCTGAATTTAAAATTAAATGTGAAAGCGTATCTGGATGGAAAACAATATACAATCTAAATTAAATTTGAATATTTTCAGTCATACTTTCAATGTAAAATGTATAGAATAGAGCTGTTAAGTCTTTTTTTCGTCTACAGGCGTTGTAATTAGTTGAATACTGTTATCTTAATTCATTCGAACTCATACTGTTTTCGTTCTTAAGCGCACTTTTTACTTTGAAGAAATATGTGCTGTAATTTTTTGTTGCTACATCTAATAATTTAATGTTTTCTTGTAATAAACATTAAGTTTTCTTTTGACGAAGATCTTTTTCTGACTCTTTGAACCAAAAGCATGTGTTTTGTAGTAACTATTAACAGAAACAGTTTCATAACAGATAGAATGACAACAACAAATGAAAAGAATGATGCGATAATAAAACAAATCAGTTTCATAACGACGTTACGAAAGTGATGACACTTATATATATTATTGTTTTATTGCACACTAGCCTGATGATCTAACTAGTATGAAATAATATAGTGGGACTAGAAAACTAAACGGTATATTTGACGAACTTTTATGTCTATTTGTGATGTAAATGTATTCGAGCTAAATAAGATAATTTTGCTGCAAATACTGTAGAATACGCGCATTTGTCTTGCTCATACATCTGACATTTTTGATCGTATCACCGATTTTATATATTTGCGACGACTACATCTGACTGACTATTGTCCATTTCTATAAGATTTTTAGGTGGTGTATTGAGGTTATGTGTTCATACTAGTGAGACAATTCACGACGACATTGTTTTATTATCTGATGAGTTTCACCTTCTGATAAAATGATAAGTCCCGTTTTAAAATGTGTTTAAGGCGAAAACTTGTGCAGTATCGCTACACACTAAACAGTTTAGATGAGCAATGTTCTATTTCATATGATGTTGTACAAGTATTCCCACGCGAAGGTGGGAGTGGACAGATTCCGACTTTACTGCAGTGTCGGACCCATCCTGATCGGGACCGTGTAAACACGGTTGATCCCGATCCGATTCCAAAAATCAGCTTGAAAGAGCTTCGGTACGATGTACCGAACGCCGGCTTTCAAACCGACGAGAACAGATACTACACTTTGATCTTAGCCGAAAAGGCCGAGAAGCGATAACCTTCAACGACATGATGAAGAGTGAATCATGGCTCAGATATGCACAACTAGCACTTTCTCTAGCACAACACTGAACCCCAACACTATCAACAACCCGTAACTAAGCTGAGAATGTGCAGAAAAGAACTGCTTGTGACAATGTTTCTGGCCATCAGTGACAGGCTCAGAACCTTTAAACATTCTTGCGAAGAGTCGTTCGTTTGAACTGCTTGTGATCTCGCAAAGTGTAGTCCACCTATAATCTACATGTCGTAATGTGATCACTCAAAACGAACCGCAACTTCGCGAGATGATGAATCATTTCTTTGCACGTCGTTTGATGTACGTGTTTGTAGAAGAGTGAAAGAAAGAAAAGAACGAGAGAAAAAGTGTTTGTCTACAGATTTTGCCTTTATTTTCCTTCTGCCTCTCATTTCAATTAACCACATAGTTTACTTTTTGCTGGTTTTAGTATTAAAACTTTCAGTTATTAGAAAAAGCACCATCCTTCCCATGAGGGTAATTTTTTTTGAAAACTTGCGATATATCGAGATATTATGCTAAATGTGCTGAAATATCGCGATAATGAGCAACTCTGTCACGATATAAAAGTGAGTGCAGTTTATCGCAGTCTCTCGATGAAAAGCAGTAGGCAAAACTATCGCGGTATACAAGTCATTTAGCGTTGTAAATACCAGTATGTCAATAAACGGGGGATGTCAGAGTTTCTGCAATTCAGTTATTCTATAGAATTCTATAGAATTCTACGTTAGCATAGATATACTTTTTATTGACCAAGTTTGAGTCAAGCGGAAATGTATAGAATTCTAGGTGAGCAACTATGTCTGTACTAACGTAGAATTCTATAGAATTCTATACATTTCCGCTTGACTCAAATTTGGCCAATCTATTGTACATGTGTAGCAAGGTAGAATTCTATAGAATTCTACGTTAGTAGAGATGCATTTATTACTGACCAAGTTTGAGTCAAGCGGAGATGTATAGAATTCTATGGAATTGTACATTAGTACGAACATAGTTGATTAGTGACTCACTATCATGCTCTGCACACCAGTCCCGCCTCGCCCCCACTCCTAGTCAGTAATAGAATTCGGTAGAATTCTATATATTTCCACTTGTCTCCTCCTGACTCGGCTTATATGTGTACTAAGGTAGAAT
This sequence comes from Didymodactylos carnosus, assembly GCA_905250885.1. NCBI lineage: Eukaryota > Metazoa > Rotifera > Eurotatoria > Philodinida > Philodinidae > Didymodactylos > Didymodactylos carnosus. Next base: position 161 of record CAJNOQ010001013.1, on the reverse strand, counting down.
TCTATACAATTCTATAGAATTAGAAGGTAGAATTCTATAGAATGTCTGAAATGTAGGAATTGTTAGGTTATTCCTTTCAGAATCGTTTTGCATCCAATGGTTAATAGCCAAAGAAGAATGTAACTGGTACACATACTTTATTTCAGTAAATTAACATCTAT